>CM016561.1:15031294-15144981 GCA_003412495.2 Echium plantagineum | reverse complement strand
CTTATATCTACCTTTAGGAATGCTGTGATCTGGTTCTGTGTTTCTGCTTTTTTTGTGGGTCCTTTAAATGGTTTATACTCGTTTGAAGAAGGAAAGAGGTAAAATGGTAGTTTTTTCGAAATACACAGTAATAATGGTTGGTGTCCTCATCGCAAGCTCTTGATAATCGCTCGAGGTTTCTCTGCCATATCTTTTACTATTCATCGTTCATTAATTATTATTATCTGAAAGAATATAGACATGATATGCCTGAACTTTAAGCGTATACGTAATATTGCTGGATGTGGATTACTGAAAATTTATATTTTATACTTGGCTGAGTTGAATTAATACTTGTATTTTGTATATTGCAGATTGTTTCTTTTCTTACTCCTCTCTTAGATGATAAGTTTCCACTGATACGGAGTATTCCTGTTGGACACTATCACGGTTCAGTAGATATGTTGTTCAGGCAAGTGATTCGTATATGTTCGTACCTATATGGCTATATGAAATTAAAAATGTAGTTCCTCTATTTTTCCCTGTTTATCATCTTTCTGCTTCTCATTGGAATGCCTTCAAACCATATGTTCTTTTTTAAAGGATACAACTAATTGATATATTTCTGTAAAGGATGTATTATGTAAGTTTCAGCAATGTACCAGCGGGAGCAGTAGTACTTACAGTCTGAACGTTCTCTAAAATTATTTCTAAATTGTTTCGTGGTCATGGTCCTTTTTTTGATTTTTTTCCCTCTCTTCGGTGCATTAGAGAGTGTTGCTGAGACTATGTGGGAGCATAAGTCTGGTATCACCCCAAAAACACTATTGATACAGTCCTAGCTCATTCTTTTGTTTCTTTCAGTTTCAGTAGTATAGCCTTGAAGATGAAACTTTTGTAAGAGAAACTAAACAGTCTCTTACTTGAACGGTGCTGGCAAAAAATGTAATCTGCTCTCTTTCAGGGTACTGGTCCTCCAGAAGGCGATGGACAATTTAACAAAATTACTTGTTGGTTTATTGCTTCGGATTTTGGATGAGAACAAACGAGTTCAAGAAGCTTCTTGCTCTGCTTTTGCAAACCCTTGAAGAGGTATGCTTATGGAAGAAAAATCTCCTCTTCATTTTTCGTTGAGCAAGGGCCTAAATATAAAATAAAATGCAGGAGGCTGCAGAACTACTGATTCCATACTTGAGGTAATATTACAGCACTGATGTGTGCCTTTGGAAAATACCAGGTACGTGGTGTCATTTTGGTTGATTAGTTCGCACATTGGATGTACAGTAGCCTTCCAGTGATCCTGTCTATTTTCTTTATAATTGTTTGCATCTATTTTCAGAGGCGGAATCTAAGAATAGTCTATGATGCTATCGGTTACATTGGCGGATGCTGTTGGTGCAGAGCTTAATGAGGTTACACTACATCTACATTAACATCCCCAATGCCTTTGAAGAGGCCCCCAGCTAAGCAAAGTAAGCGGGGGTCGGGCAGTATGCAGCTCTGTGATAACAAAGAGGCTGTTTCTGACCTGACGCAAGAGTGAAGTGGAAACACTATCTACTACTTCACAATAGAAAAGAAGCATAGGTTGTGTGATGAAACATTTTGATATATTGCATTATGTCCAAGAGCCAGAAAATATAAAATCTTTGACTACATATGACATGGAGACACTTAATGAGAATCATATAAGTGGTACTTATGTTATACAAAGTTTTAGGATAATCTAAATTTGTCTGTACATTTTAATTCTTCTACTTCTAAATGTATTACTGCTAGTCAAAACAATAACTAGTTTGCGATTTCTCGATAGTGGAAACTCCCTTCGAAAAGGGAATGTAGGAGTACATATATTTGTTTAACCTTTTTGTAGTTCTCCAAAAATAGTATTTACTGATTGTTCATGTTGGTGAAATTTGCAGCCAAAGTATCTTGAGATTCTAATACCCCCACTAATAGCAAAGTGGCAACAACTATCAGACCTGGACAAAGATATTTTACCATTGTTGGAGTGCTTCACATCCATAGCACAGGCAAGTACTCCTTTTGATCTTTTGGAGGTAATGAGTTGATATTTATAGCAAAATATAGGATGGCTATGTTAGAAAACTGGGACACATTGGGCATACAATGTTACCCTGACATTTGCAATTATAAAAAGGAGCTTCTCGGGGATGAACCAACTTCAAATATTAAAATAAGACGTTAGAAGTGTAAGATTCATACAAGTGATCCATTTTAGTTTAATCTGATGCTCTACAATTCCACAATACTTCATCCCTAAGATTGATCCAGTAGCATTATTACTAAATGCAGGAAAGGTAAATTCTTTAGATTTGGAATGGTAATTTTTTTGTTTCCAGGCATTAGGTGCGGGGTTTGCTCAGTTTGCTCAGCCTGTATTTCAGAGGTGCATAACCATCATCCAGACTCAACAATTGGCAAAGGTTTTGTTTATTAGATATCTTAGTTGCTATTGAATTTTTTGGCATTTCATAACTGTTCGATTTGCATAGAACTAACTGTATGGGAGGAATATATACTGACTAAGTTTTGTGGAATATGTATTTTGTGGTCAAACATTTATATTTCCGGCAACTTTTTTTAAACATTTTATTGTATCTATATTGAAAAATTATGACAATTCGGTATTGTGTCAGTAAAGTTTACTATAAACAAAATATGAAATGATCATGGTAAACTAGTGCTGTTTTTATGTACATATTGGATGATGTAATAATATATCTAATAATCTAATTGCCTTATTGGATGATATAATTGGCAAGTTAATTGGATGTTGTAATGATGTATCACCTCTGTTAACATTATTGGGCTTTGGTTGGTCAAAATGTTTATTGTCAACATAATTCTGATTTTGACTACAGAAAATCAGAAGTCCATGCTAAATTTGGGTTTGGGGGTGGGGGTAAAGAGAGTAATTATGATTGTTAGTATTATAAACCTGAGTAAATTAGTATGAATTATTGTGCTTTATTTTAAGCTTATCATATCACTTCTATCATTCCAAATAAAGTTGGAATGACTATGATGAAGTTGAATTCCTTGTTTGATGGCCTGCTGTTGTTTTAGGTGCAACCTGCTTCAGCTGGAAGGCAGTATGATAAAGAGTTCATTGTCTGTTCTTTGGATCTTCTATCCGGGCTTATTGAAGGTCTTGGTAGTGGGGTAGAAAGTTTGGTACTTCCTCATTCTGAAATCTGAATATACTTGAAGGAACTATTATGTATTTTGATACTTACCTCTGAAGTCTCTCAATTGAGTGACATTTGCTCAGTAAATTACTATGACCATTGGTTTGCTAGGTATCACAAAGTAATCTAAGGGACTTGCTCCTCCAATGCTGCACGGATGACGTTCTTGATGTTCGGCAGAGTGCATTTGCTCTGCTAGGTGACATTTCACGAGTAAGTCAAGATTGTCATAATCTTATCTCACTTTTTACCTTTATTGGTAATTTTTTTGCAATTTCATGTCTTTTTTGTTTTAAATTTTACTACGGGAGTTACAGTGGAGGGAATACCTAAGAAACACTTAGTAAACCGAACTTACATGACTTCGATTCCTGGTCAAGCAACTTTTTTGCCTATCTGCATGATGAAGGATATTGTACTGATACAATCTTGAATGTACTAGGTGTTGTCCAGTCCATTTGCAACCTCGTTTGTCAGACTTCCTCAATGTTGCTGCAAAGCAGTTGGTAAGTGTTATCCTCCTGTTCTAATGTCTTGTCAATAATGATTTGTAGTTGCTGCTACCCCATGTGATCTTTTCTCGGCAGCAAAATCAGCAGCTGAAGGACAGTATTTCAGTGGCTAATAATGCATGCTGGGCAATTGGCGAATTGGCAATAAAGGTAAGAAACCTCAGTATTCTATATGGAGTATGGACACTGAGCTGAAAGCAAAAACTTCGATAGTTACCTGTTATCTGTTCACATGTATGGCTCCTTCATATAAGATTTAGCTCATTCTTGGATTCATTTGGAAACATCTCATCCAATCTTTAAATCTGGTTTCCTTTTTTATTCCTTTTTTAGGATCATAAATGTTGATCTGTATTATCTTATTCTATAATGTATATGCTATGCATGTGCAGAACCTCTAATGGATTATTCTGTAAGCCTGCTTTTGTATGTAATATAGCTTGACATACATGTTGTATGATGCCGCTCAGGTCCATAAAGAGATATCTCCAGTTGTTATGACCGTCATCTCTTGTTTGGTCCCAATCCTTCAAAATGCAGAGGTAATTCTTCAATGTGTATTATTCAAACATTCTTCCTTTTCCACGATTTCTTCCGTTATGAATGAGACCTGAAAAAATGTGAGGATTTGCTAATTGTGGTCAAAACAAATAATTTACTACAAAGTCTTAGGAAGAATTGATTTTCTTACTACATTTGTCGACTGTGAAGGGGCTCAACAAGTCACTGCTAGAAAATAGTGCTATCACGCTTGGGAGGCTTGCATGGGTTTGTCCGGAGCTCGTCTCTCCACATATGGAACATTTTATGCAGCCCTGGTGCCTTGCACTGGCAAAGTAAGTTCTTGTTACATCCAAATCTGATATGGGGTTTCATCGATTGGTATAATAGAGGGTTAACATGCTACGAATACTTTTGAACAAATGATACATGAAAAGAACATGAAACCAAAAATCTTAAGATTTACTCCACCATAATAGTAACTGTGTTAGCATTGGACTATTGGTGACCAACATCCTATTCTAATTGGGTTTCCATAAAATTCCTTTTAAGGTTATTCTAATGTTTTCAATTTTTTGGCCGTGATAAATTCCCATTACTTGTTCAATGTATGACATAGTTATTGGATTTGAAACCGTTTTGGCAGGATCCGTGATGACATTGAAAAGGAGGAGGCGTTCAGAGGATTATTTGCATTGGTATGCATTCTTTCTATTTTTGTCTAAATAACCAATACTCTGTAAAATAAGCTCTTTATCTTTATTGTTGATCTCCTTTGGCGTTATAATCATCAGGTTAAGGCAAATCCATCAGGGGGTTTAAATTCTGTCGTTTTCATGTGCAAAGCAATTGCAAGTTGGCATGTAAGTATTTGAGCCTTATTATTCACACCCAATATTTGATAAATGGTGAAAGCATTGTACCGATATATATTCTTATATTTCAGGAAATAAGGAGTGAGGACCTACACAATGAAGTCTGCCAAGTTTTACAAGGATATAAACAAGTAAGTCTATGTTGCCAGTTCTCTTGCTAGCTGAAAAAATTGCAGAGCTGACCTCCAATAATGGACATGGTCGTAAGATGAGCCCTAGTAATGCCTGTATAGCACTTCAATCACAGCTAATGTCGAAAATGGTACCCCCAATAATACCATGTTCCCTCATTGAATCAGACCAGGGGTTGCCTTTGGAATTTATTTGCGCTCATCTGCTACTCAAGCATTGTTGTGGATTGAACTTACCAATGTGCAATTATTGATTTTCTTTGTTTGTGCAAGCGTCAGTATGCTCTAGATGCCATTTGCTGGCGTAGTAAGGTCTATGGTTATAGTGATCATGCCCCTTTTTGATATTGCTATATGCCGGTCATTGCAAATTTCTTTTTATTCCCTTCCGCAATTAACTTTAGATCCATAGAACCATAGATGACAGATGCTACTGTTTGAATATCGTGCAGTTGCTCAACAATGGGGCATGGGAACAATGCATGTCTTCATTGGAACCGACTGTCAGGGAGAGACTACTCAGATATAAAGTTTAACTTTGATCTTATTAAGATCTTCCCTGTCCGTTTTTGTGATTTTTACGATGCCCCAGACATGGCGGGGCCATTACCTACCGTTGCTTAGAATTTTGGATGCACATGCGTCCCTCATCATGCATTCAAAATAGTTCTTTTTGTAGCTTCACAAGATCTTACTCATTTGTTTGTGCAAGGGCATTGGGTCTGGCCAGTCTCCCTTTATTTTCCCTATTTTTACAGAGAAAGTAAAGGATATTATAATGATCAAAATGTATATGTTCATGAGCATTTGATATATGAAATGGTAGATAGAGGTCGACGGTTCAAAGTAGTTTAATTTTTTCAGATAAAATCTTCAAATTTTAGGAAATGTGCGAGTCAGTGACGTGTTTTGTAACACTTTTTACACATGGAGGATGGCAACTTGTAGATGAATAGTGGAGCTTTTTTGTGTCCATTTCGTGTTGATCGTACTATGCAAATGATTGTATGATTTGATGCAAGTACAATTATGACTTGTGACTTGTAAGTCGATATTTTTCCTGTCTCTATATACATACATTTACCATGTTTGCACAAGTTATTTTCCAATTGATGTTAATACAATAACACTTGGTTGGAAGACTTATCGTTATTTTTCTGTCGCACATAATTTGAAACAAATAATATCAGATGTTGGCTAATGTCAGAATATAAAAAAAAGTTCATAATTTTTTGCGAGTTATAATGCAAAGTAGATAATGAGGGTTAAATATTGATATGAGTACATAAAAAAAAGGTTAAATTACTCATATTGTTGTCTTAAATACTTCTTTCTCTCAATCTACTACAACACTGGTACAATATTTTTGTTGTTATTCCTCAAAAACTCAAATGTCTGGAATGTCATTGTTAGACATAGATTTGAGAAATGATTTGTCACTTCATTTCTTGACAATGACATTCTTCGAATCATTTTTATGTTATAAGTGGAGTGGCGTGATCAACAGTTGAAGCGATAAACTCATCGAATTTGATTTCTGTTATCTGCCTGGTCCGCTATTCTTTCCCATCTTTCTTTCCTTTTCATCTCTTGTTGTTGAGCAGCAGATTCTCGACTTTCAAGCTGGAAAAGGCATTTGGAGTATAGAAATGGCTCTGATTCTTCAAGCAACGCCTTAACATTTTCTGTCGACTGGCGAACACTATTGCTCCAATGACTATTCAGATTCTTCTCTATACACTTCACTATAATTGGAAATATCTCTTCTTTTGCAAGTGATGCCATGTTTACAAATTTCTCATTGTTCCAGAGGTAGAGACCCCTCTCTGCCACCTATATTCATAAGTCGCAACACTTTAGAGAAAAACAATGACTTCATATGCAAGTTATGATAGCATCAAAGTTACCATTACTGTCCCCGAATTCTCTATCCCTCCCCATCCCCCCTTTCGTGCCTCATGTTTAGACATCATGTTTTATGTACATCATATTACAAGAAAATGTGTAACCATTAAATACATGATACACAAACATATGAAGCATGTGGCACAGACGAGGACATCGAAAAAGGGTAGAGGATCGGATGATATCTGCATCATGAATGAGTTACCTGAGAGTTGCAGCTATTCAAAGACTTGGCAATTTGAGTCCACAAAGGCAAAGCCAACTTCTTATACATCTCAGGATCAATATTTTCAACCAATTCTTCCACTTCTCCTATCATCAAAACTTCCTTCTGAATGTTAGAAACAGGCCAATACCTTAAAACACCTCTGATGACATCCTCAACAAGCTCAGGATCTTTTTGCACAAACTGAGAAATGCAATAAGATAATTGTTTATGATAAACCTGCATGCATTTTGGCTTATGCAATGGAATAAACATTTTTCTCAAGCAAAGTTTGTGTTCATCCTTCAAAGGAACTGCAAAACCATTGATTATACTTCCCCATATCTCCAAAAGATCGCCTATTCCACTATGTCTTTGGTTGTCCTTTGTCTCAAAAGTATATTGCAAGAACACATCACTCATTGCCTTCCTCATAAATGCTCTGTAGAATGTGAAGGTTGAATATATCCTGTGAAACACATTCTTCAAACTCTCCCTTTCTCTTGGATCCTCAGACTGGAAATTCGAAACCAAGTTGAGAAGGAAGGATTGATCTATATATTTTCGAAGCGACGTAGGTTCTTGATGTGTTACTAAAAGAAGGAGGATTTGATAAACAGTTTGCAAATGAGGCCATGAAGCTGCAGGAGTGGCAAATATATTCTCATCTTCTTCGGGTAAAATGTAGTTTAAAACAGATGAGTTGTTTGGTGGTGCAGGCAAGTCTCTGAAGAGATTGGAGGATACCATTTTGAAAAGAGGGGGTAAAACCTCATCAGAAAGTTGGATTTTCTTAGTTTTGACTATCGAAAGAAGCTGCATGAGTTTCAGGCGTTTGAGATCTTGTTGAGATGGAGATTCTAGAGGGTTAGTGAAAGTGTAAGTGGAAGAACATAGTGAGATTAAAGAGAGGATTTCTTCATCCTCAGAAATCATATGTTGCTGATATTGTCTGTCTGGATTCTTGCTGAGGAATAGGTTTGTGCTGAAGTTGTTTCTGGAATCAAGATCAAGAAGGTACCTTAAACTGGTTGAGTTCCTCTTTGGGGATGCTTTTGGGCTACTTCTTTGAAACACCATCTTGGAACGACAGAAGTTTTGCGAATTCAAGAGAAGGTTACGGCCAGACGAGCCGTTTATCGTATTAGCGATCTCTATTGGAAAGTTTTATTTCTATCCAATAGAGTTTGTTGGGAATATAGAAAGGGTGAAAGAGTAGATGAATTGTCCACTTGATATTGTTTTCTTGTTGGTCATTGTAAGAAGAAACATTGAGATAGTCGATATTCCATATGAAACTTCCTTTGGGATTATCAATAATGGGAACAATTGTTTTGGCAGCAGTCTTGTAGTAGTTACAACTTACAAGACATACAGGTAATAAGATGACACTTTTCTTTTATTGTAGGCCGACTTAATTTTCAACTGATATGAGTAATCAACATTTCTATATTTAAATCTCAAGAAACATTAGGTACTAATTGAAAATAAATATAACCTTTGTGCCCAATTATTAAACTTTTTAGCAATCTTGCTTAGTCAATGCCAATTACTAAATAGTTCCAAATGATACAAGAAAACTTAATGGCAAGCTGGCAATATGACCAAAACAAGAAATAGTTTGATGCTCATGCATGTGCCTTTGTGCCTAATCATCAATTATTGGAACACTTGATCTACTTCAATTAATGAATACCAATGACTCATCTCCAATCATGTACTCTGCCTATTTGCAAAAGAAAACTACTATTACGATTTACATCCTCTCGTTTTTTTAGTTGTCTGTTTTAGCCTAGACTTCGAACGTTGATCTTTAAATTTTGTACTAGACTATTTTAATCTAATGAATTGATTATTGTTTTTAACAACAATGGACTTTTTTGTGGGATTATGTACATTTGATCACCAATAATCACCACATGAGCAGCGGCCATTATGAAAGTGGTGATATATCTTTGTGTCTCCTACTACTATCTCTCTATTAGTGATCTCAGAAATCTTCTTCACAGCTTTGTGGCAATCTTCACATATTCTAATGTTTTTCCTCACGAGAATTGGTTTTCCAACTGATGAAGAAATCAGGCCAAAACAAATGGCCAATCTCACACTATGGAACATAGGATTGTTTTCTCTTTGCCTTTTCTGATCTTTCGGCTTGAAACTGGAAACATCTACATTTGAAACTTCCCTGATCTTCCTCGAGATTATGTCCAATGCATCATATATAATTGCAACCTTAGTATGTGACTGGTCATAATTTCTAAACTGGCAAGTCTTGCCTTTGGATTCGATTCTTGTCCATCCAATGGTTCTCGCCAGTCCTTGTTTCTTCATCAAATGATTGATCCGTTCTACATCTTCCCATCTGCCAGCTTCAGCATACATGTTAGAAAGAAGGACATAGCTTCCTGTATTTTCATGTTGTAGAGAACTAATTTTGTGAATTGCGAGTTCAGCCAATTCGATATTTCTGTGATGTCTACTTGCCGCCAACAGTGATCCCCATATTCTAGCTGTTGGCTTTAGAGGCATTTCATCAAGAAGATGTTTAGCTTGATCAAGACTTCCAACACGGCCCAAAAGATCGATAATACAACCATAATGTTCGATTACAGGATCAATTCCATACTTATTTTTCATTGAATGGAAGAATGTCCAGCATTCTTCTACCAATCCAGAAATGCTGCAAGCTGTTAGAAGTGAAACAAATGTGCTCCCATTAGGTGTAATTCCTTCTCCACCCATTCTGGAGAACAACCTCAGAGAGATTGATCCTAATCCATGAATAGCATAGCCCATGATCAACGTGTTCCATGATACAATATCCCTCAGAGATGACATCAGGTCAAATGTCTTTTGAGCACCCTGAAGGTCTCCACATTTTGCATACATATAAATCAATGAATTGCAGATGAATGAATTTGAGTTCAAACCTAATTTTGTTATGTAACCATGGATTTGCTTCCCCTCTTTAGGCAAGGCAAATTCAGCATACACAGGGACTATACTTGTAATGGTCATCTCATCAGGGATATATTGTTCATTAAAGAGATCGTGAAATAGCTCCAAGGCATCTCTGCCATGCCCATTTTGCACGCAGGCAGAAATCATAGCATTCCAAGATATCAGATTCCTGTCCTTCATGTGGACAAACATTAGATTGGCTTCCTTTACTCTCTGGCAGCTTCCATACATGTCAATTAAAGTTGTTTCTAATACCAAATGGGGACAATATCCCCTTCTAATGGCTAGAGCATGGATAGATCTTCCCAGTGTTAGCTCTCCCAGTCTAGAGCATGACGGGAGCAAATTTATCAATGTGATAGTGTCAGGAACTATATTTTCATTTCGAATAATTTTCTCCAAACAAGAAAGTGATTCATTATACTTACTATTGAAAACATACGCTCCAACTATAGCATTCACGTGGATCACATTTCTGCCAGAAATCCTATCAAATATACTCTCTGAATAATCGACCTGGCCACATTTCCCATACATGTCAATCAAAGACGTTAAAATCATGTTATCTGACCCTAACCCTGACCTGATAATTTGGCAGTGGATTTCCTTTCCACTTAGCAGCAAATTTTCAGAAGAACAAGCACCAAGACCACTGATGATACTAAATCTGTCATACTTCATCCCAAGTGCCAGCATTTTCCTGAAATGCATCAAGGCGCTAAAACCATAGCCAGAAGAAACATAACCACTAATCAGCGAATTCCAAGAAACCAAGTCTTTGAAAGCCATTTCTTCGAAAACTTTCTCCGAATGTTCTATCATCCCAAGCTTCGCATACATAACAATAAGTGCATTGCAAATATAAACATCCACATCCAACCCCATCTTGATCACCTTTGCATGCACTTTCCCCCCTTCTATCAAAGAATTCAACCAGCCACATGCCTTTATCACAAACGGGAAAGTAAAATTATCCCCTCTAACCCCTGCAAACTGCATCCGGTAATAATAATCAATAACTTCTTTCAACAGCCCCGCATCAGTCAAACCTCGTATAATTACATTCCAAACAAAATGATCTGTCTTAATCATTTTCTCAAACATGGTAAGTGCACATTCCAAATTCCCAGACTCTATACAACGAACCAAACTTATGGAAACTGATAAATTATTGTCGGATTTAGCTACAGTTTTCATCTTCTTTTTTTGGGGTATCGGGATGCGTTCTTGTCTACCATATTGGTTCTTGAATTTGCTGTTTTGGTTTGAAGACTTAAGTTTTTGAGCTGAAATAGTAGTTTTGTGCGAATTATAGTGAAGGTGGCAGGAAGTAGAGAGGGTTGTAGCCATTCACTTGTATAACGAAGGAGGAGGAGGAGGGGAGGGGACGGGGGCGGGGGCGGGGGGGGGGGGGGGGGGGGGGGGGGGTCAGTGATTGGAAAAGGTCATGGGAGTTCGGTTGTTGGATTTTCTGTTGTGGTTTTTTGGCGGGGTAGTTTGAAAGATGATGATGGAATTAACCAACTACCCTGCTATCTTCTTTTAACTACCCGCTCCAAAAGTTCTATTCCTCCCGTCTCTTATGGTATGTTTCGATTGAGGTCAATTTAAAAGAATGTATTAATTTATAAAGGTGAACCTAACTAAAAATATCATTTATCTACATTACACCATTATCCAAGTTGAGTATATAAAATTGGTCCGAATGGGGTGAAGTTAAAATTTCACCCAAATTGTCAGGTTCATCCCCATCTGAACGACCATTTATGTTAGGATCATTTACTTTTCACAAATTTAAATTAAATGTAAGGATCTTTTACTTTCTTATAAGCTTTAAAAATTTAAATGATATCCGTACAACAACTTTTCTCTTCACTGTGAGACTTCATTTAGAGATATCCTAAAAAGAAAAAGTTAACCCAATATTAAGGGATGAAAGGAATAACATTTTTGTATGATGTCAAATATTTTATGAGTTTTAGATATTATGTTTTTTCCGCATATTGTGAAAGTACTGGAACGGCTACGGTTCATTAATAATATTATTCATTAATCAACATATACAATTATTTCAATTTAAAGATGGTACCAATTACTAAAATATATCATTCTAAGATAATGCAACATAAAATTTTCAAAAAAAATATATCAAAATGATATTATACAACGATATAGTTTGTGTACCAAAACTTGTTAAAGAAGTTGGTACACATTATTAAAAACGGAAAAAATAAGCTTAGATGATTGATATTAATGAATTTTTTGACATAATGGTATATATTACCTAAAATGTACCAAAAGAAGAAGAAAATATAATTTAAATGAGTTTAATACACATTTTTTATGATTAATGAACCATTAATGAACGAAAAGCTTAATCAAACCGTAACAAACCTCTCCCTACTGCATATATATCTGGTTCACAACTCACTTGATTCCGTTTTCTCATTTGTGATAACTTCACAAGATACTACAGAAGTGAGTTTGGTTCCCCTTATCATGTAGATTGCAATAGATCACAAAAGCATCATAAAAGAAAAGATTGGCAGAGCCATAACCTTTAATTACTCATCAGATTAACATCAATACCTATCCACATCAAGATTTTGCTTAACACATGATCATCAACAAGAAGTGTACTAGCTATCCCAATGGATACAATGCACATTTTACTATTGTATTTTTGGCGTGACAATCTCCGTGGACTGAAAGAGTAATCCAACTTCTCATGACCACATGACTAGGATATCAATCATAGATGATCTCGATGTTGTTGGTGCAAGAGGAAGACACTTTTATGATGTGCATGTAATACAACAAATGGTTGCATTGCCTGATGTCCAGATATAGAGGCCCCTTAAAGACATCAAGTAAACTCAGCAGATCTTTATCAGAAATTGTGGAATTGGATAGATTCAACAGCTGCAAGCAAGGAAGGAGTTTGTTTAAAGCAGATGCAAAAGACGGCTCAAGCTCAACAATCCCGTTTCTTCTAATCCCTCTGAGGTTGGGGCAGGAGATGCCTAACTTCTCTACAATTGAGTAGTAAAAGTATGGGGAATTGGAAAAGTCCACAAGTTCCAGCTTTGTACAGTTCTGTATGACTTTTAGAATTACTTCCTCAGATGCATTGTTCGATCCATGGAACGATAGATGCTTCAAATTTGGGCAGCTGATTGAACAAATATAGAAGCCATGAGTTAGATGGAAGTCCATGGAACATGATGATAAATTATCCATTGGCACTTAACACTGAGCAGATTTAGTTTAACCACTGTTAAGTATAAACTACTAGTCTATAAGCTGAAAAAAGCATATTGCTACAGATTTTATACCTTAATTCAAGATAACAATGTAGCATTGATGGATTCATACTCAGCTTAAGGATATATTAGCAACAGACGAAAAGGTGGGGGAGCGAGACTAAGTTGCTCAACCTCGCATTGTTCCCAAGTCATTCAACCCCAAGTCATGGTAATATATACATTCAACACTTAAAACCAATGCACTGGATGTATTCCAAGAGATCAAAATTCAAGCTTCAATCAATATTTTTTTATTCTAAACATTTATATACATACGCTTACCGTTCTTTTCCAAATACAATAATACCCAAACAAATCTAAAACACCACTCCAAAAGAGAGCTAATTGCCGGTTTGTTCTAGATAGTGAGATCAAGTTGCATTTTAGTGCCACGTACCCTCTTTTGGATGTTTAAAAAAGGGACCACCTACATCATTCTTGGGGATAAGATGCAACATTTATGCCAATTTCGGGGAGTAATTTACAATAAGATAACTATTGTACTAAACTCCAACATTATTTCACTATGGTGACCAAATTGCTAATTACCTCCCACAAAAACATAGTAATCATAATGCATATAGATTAGATTAAACATGAGAAATAAATTAATAAATTCACTGAGTCCATACAAATTAAAAGGGTCAATAAACCTTACTTCTGAGCAATACAATCAAGAATCGCATCATCATTCGCCCGAGTGCCACCACCTCCAGAACATATGAAAGGAAAATCGTACACAGAAGTAATAAAAACCCCATTTCTAGCTCTTCCACACAATGCTTTAAATGCATTAAAACCAGTAAAAACATTTAATTTATGTTTTCCATCAAAAGGGTCAATAAAGGAGCATTCAAAAGGGTGAGTATCCTTAACAAAAGCATTATCTGATGAGGTGGTGAAGTAGGAATCAGACACCATTGAAGACCAACATTGAGGATGTCTGGAAGCTTGAGACCATGATTTGCAGACAAAGGGGGCGGTAAAGATTCGATCTTTGAGAGAGATTCTGCAGAAGATGTTGACTAGTGCTGCGTTTGGTAGTGAATCCCATTCTTGCTTCATCGAGCTTTTCTCGTAATTGGAGAAAGTGAAAATGAGTCACGAGTGTGTGTGCTCTCTATTTTGTTTGCGTTGTTGACGAGGAGTCGAGGACTATATGAGAGTCGTTGCTCATCTGTTATACACACTAATTGATGTAGCATGAAATGATAATTATGTTCCTCCTCCATAAAGTGTAATAAGTAAGGAAATTAAATGAATGTATCATGTATATAGTAGATTCGGTAAAAGTTAAATTTGGATTTTGATCAAAATTTGAAGGAAATATTCATTTAACTCGAACTATATATCTTTCCTGTATAGAATTTCCGAGTTTGAAAGCATACTCCAATTCAAGTAGAAACATAACCTTCGAATTAGACTATTTGAGTCGAATATTAAATTATTAATCGAACAAAATAAAAAAGATAAATATAAATACTCCATATATTATGCAAATATTGGAGACAAGATGATTCTCCGGCCAACACCTCCACCACCATATTCAGTACAATGTGCGTTGACCAAGAAGGGCCACCGCTTCTTGACCAAAATCACCACCAGCGTCTCCGGCGACCCCTTACACAACCACCGGTTACTTGTGAAGTTGGTGTCTTCCTCATCCAAACACGTGGCTCTGGATGTTCTCTCACATATCCTCTCAACAAAAACAACCCACCCTCACATTTCATCCCTCTCTTTACCTGTAAGTCACCCCCCACCCTTCATTTCTCCCTCTATACTAAATGATTGTTACATTTTGTCATGGTCAACAAAACACAATTTAAAACGTAAACATCTCTTATTCTACATGCAAAAAAATTATAAAAATTTGATATTTAAAAAAAATATATATCGACACGCATCTAATAATATCTTATATATGACTATATTATTTTGATAATGGTAATGGTTTTTACCTCCATTCTTTTGTAATTTATCATCCACTTTTATACTAAAAGTCGAGTGCCATTATAACTGGCCGTGCGTTAATTAATGATTTATTGTTCTGATATAGATACGTTGTTGCAGTTGTACAGAGTGATTAGTGAAGAGTCATGGTTTGATTGGAATGCAAAGCTAGTTGCTCAATTGATTGCTAGCTTATACGAGCAAGAAAGATTTGATGAAGCCGAATGCTTGTATTCTGAGGCAGTTTCAAGATTGATTGGCCGAGAGCGTGATTTATGCCATTTTTACTGTCACTGTGTTGAATATAGTTCTAAAACCAGTTCTATAAAAGGGGCTCTGGACTTCTGCGAGAAACTGAAGAGACTCATTTTAGAGACATCTTCGATATATGTTAAGAAACGAGCTTATGAATCGTTGATTAAGGGGTTATGTGTTTTCGGATTGGTTCTTGAAGCAGAGAATTTGATGGTAGAAATGAAAGATCAGGGGCTCAAAGCTTCAAGTTTTGAGCATAAATCAATTGTTTATGCATATGGAAAGGCAGGATTGTTTGAGGATATGAAGAAGAGTATATCAAATATGGAAAATCAAGGATTTGTAATGGACACTGTTTGTTGCAATATGGTTCTTTCATCATTGGGTTCTCATAATGAGCTTGAAGAAATGATTTTGTGGCTTCAAAGGATGAAAGATTTGGACATTCCACTTTCAATTAGATCTTTCAACACTGTCCTCAATTCATGTCCTAATATCATGTTGATGTTAGAAAACCCGAAAAACATCCCGTTATCAATTGAAGAATTGGTGGAAAATCTAAGTGGGAGTGAGTCTAAACTAGTCGAGGAACTCTTTATGTCATCTTCATCAGTAATGGAAGAAGCGATGGAGTGGGGATCTTTGGAGTTGAAACTGGACTTGCATGGAATGCATTTAGGCGCAGCTTACTTGGTTTTCTTGAAGTGGGTGAGTGAACTGAGGTACAAATGTCTTGCAAAAGATTGCACTTTCCCAACTCAAATTACAGTTGTTTGTGGATTGGGGAAACACAGTATCATACGAGGGGAATCACCAGTAAAAAAATTGATTAAGGAAATTATAGAGCAGATGCATTGTCCGTTGAAGATTGATAGGAAAAATGTTGGTTGTTTTATTGCTAAAGGAAGCATATTCAAGGCCTGGTTGAGTTGAAAAATATGATCTTAGAAAAGCAGTAAAAATTTGTTATATCATGAACTTGCTATCTAGTTACAAGAGGGGTGGATAAGCAAAAATTACCCGATACTGTTACTTATCCTTCAAGCATGCTCAAACATATTGACACTACACAAAGATAGCACGCCTTGCTGCATATATATCTTATCTCCATGAATGGCTTGGCCTTGACAGAAGCTCACGTAGGTTGCCACGTTGTGGGAATGCGGGTGGAGGTTGGAGTAGGCATTGTGCGGATGTTGATGTCGATTGGAAGCAATCTATACTCGATATCTAGGTCTTTGAAATATTTTACCATCTCATCTACCAGAAGGGATCTTCTTGCATACCTTTCCCCCATATCCTGATGATTCATTTTGTGCGTAAACCAAACAGAACATTTGACTGATTTTATATCTGCCAGATCCAGAAGCACTATTTGTGGCGATGGGTACCAATAGTCTTTCTTGCTCTCAATGTAACTGCAAAGTAGTAGCAAGCATGAAGTTAAAAGAATGACATGCTTCATTACTCAAGTTTCAGTATAAGATCACCCCCACCCCCCAGGCTAGTGCCTTGTGGGTGGGTTAAGTTAGACTCTTTTACAGCTCTATATCGTTTGCCAAGATTTCTATCGAAGAGTTGAGAATTACCTCGTTATTCGTTGTTTCATGAGTGCAATCTTCTCGGCTGGAGTAGCAATATGGACATGGAAATCAACTGAATCTGTCATGTCAGGACTACGGTTGTAGTTACCAATTGGTTTCATTGCAAGAGTATTATTTGGAAACATAATCTTTTGATTGTCCCATCTCAGGAAAATTGTGTTCAAGATATTCATCTCTTCAACAATCATCTGAAATTTCATTTTACAACTAAGAAACTACTCCAATCAATTCACACAAGGAAAAATTCAATACATGATTTTGATTTCCTACCTGAACTCCTTCTATCTCACATCTGTCTCCAACATCAAATGGATGCATCACAAATAGGAAAATGATTGCCTCGAAGGCGGTCTTGCAAGTGTTCCCAAAAATAAATGCCATCACGACGACCTGAGAACTCATGAAAAGTAGAACCTGGGTTGTGGCAAATCCTAGTATAACAGCACATAAGATTATAATGACGATGGCAACTAATACATTAACCATCTGATGGAGTTTTTTCACTGCTGTTTTAGTATCATTGAGAGTCAACGCAAGTGCTCTTCTTTCCCGGAAGGTATTCACCTACACAAATCAAAAACCGTCGTTAGAATTGAGATCTTCATCGAAGAGAAAACCATCACTGTTATAAATGGAAACAGAATTTTGAACATCGTTAGAGTAAACATGACGTTACCACCCAGTTCTTTAGAGAAGTTTTACTAATTTTTGTACTTTGGGATGAACCTTCGACATTAATGATGGCCTTCCAAGCCTCATCTTCCCTCAAGAAACGCAGTAGATCTTCCAGGTAGATGAATCTAAAAGTTAACAAGTGTCGATCAGTACAATCATCACAGAACATCAAGAATAAGCTCAATAAAATGGAGGAAGTAGAACTAATGTGGATAGAGAACCCTTACCTAGCACCAGGTTTAGCCACATTCCTGAAAATCTTCCTTGCTGCCCATTTTGCCTCGCGTTCACTTCTAATCTGCTTAGTAGATTCATCCTCATTGGCTTCGTTTAAAACTTGTTCATCTAATGTAGATATTGCCCCATACCTGATTATGTTCATCAACCTCTTCATGTTCCAAGCAGAAACATTATCGGGGTTTAACTTGTGCAAGTGATCAATAGATATTGTTTGCTCTTCTGGATTCTTAGAACTCAATCCTCTACCCATTTGTTTCTGCGTAGGATTGCCTACAAGTCTACCACTCGGAGCAGGTGACCGAAAAGACACCTTTAGATCAGGAGGCAACGGGACACCTGCATTCTGAAGCTGCCGAACTTCAGCTATGGCCTTCTCCTCTTCATCCTGCCGATGCTCAATCTCAACCAGTGGAGGACCTGAGAGTGCCTCAATCAAGTACTGATTGAACAACGCATCTTGAATCCTATCAAAGAACCTACTGACATGGAACGACGAAGCCAATACTTTAACCATTAAAGTCTTTACTAACCACAACAATGTAGCAATCACCATACAAACCATAATTTTATTAACCAACTGAAGGAACTCATTGTGAGCTTCAACTCTTTTGTCAAACATAATATGCCAAGCTATCAAAACCAATCCTAACCAAAGACAATTCTGAACAGCTTTCCTTACCCCATAAACAAAATACAAAACCCTTTTCCTCAACATAAAATTCCTCTCTACGAAGAAGACGACTATCTTAATCACCCAACCAGACACTAATCTCCCGCATATCACAACAAGAGCCAAAACCTCCCATTTCCATAATTTAAGTCCTCTAAGTGATTTTTCCTTCCACTTAGAATATGAAAGAGAACAAGCTAAAGCTGACACGATTAAAATTAAGCTAAGCCATTGCAGAAAAGTTAAAGTATCAACCTTTCCGTTCTTGAAATCATCAGGCAGGTCTTCATCAAACAATGGATCATCCTCTTCGTCGTTCCCTAAAGCCCCAGAAGCTCGGCTTAATATCCCGGACCTCATTGTCCCTGATCTCTGGATCTTCCCGGACTTGGCCATTGCTGGTGGCAGAGGTGGCAAATCAGTGTTGTCCATTAATCTTGATTTCGACCTCTGACGCCCTAACATCCTGCTACTCCTTTGGAACGATGTGTTCTTCAGAATCTGATCATCACCATAACGACTCATACGTTGACTATTACTATAATTACTAGGAATATCAAAATTCACATTTGATGCTCTTCTCCTTATTCCATAATCATTACCATCATCATCCGATGATGAATTACCGTCTGTCTGTCTTACATCACTGGCCCGTTTATCCTCATTCTCGATATCACCAACACTATTCCTCCCCCTCTCCTTTACTACTTTCGAACTTGAAACATGTTCATTATTATAATTACTTGGACGTGCTGAATGATCCTCGGAATTCAAGTCATTCATCTCCAAATCCACATCAAACGAGAAAGGCGACCCTGCATCCTTCTGTTTCTTCAAGAACTCACCAATTAACATAGTTGGTGGGGATTGAGACAGAGGATCTATCCCACCTTGACGGGCATTTGCATTATTTGCATCATTCGGACGTTGCATGTTCACACCAAGTTCTTGCATGGAATTTCTATTACCACCATCATTGTTAAAGGGTGGCTGTTGAGCTGAACCGTCGATTTTTATGAAGACTTCGCGACGTCCGGAAGGGTCGTCGGAGGAGGATGATTTCACGGGGTAGCCAGCCAAAATTGGTTGTTCTTGTTCTTTATCTCTTTCTTCATCACTAGCACCAATTGATATTTTTCTAGAATGGTTTTTCTTGAATGAATTCGTGATTCCATATGAAAACTGCATGATGATTACATATTAACCATGTTTCTTAAGCCTATGATCCGATCGCGTTATGGAAAATGAAAGTATATGAATCCAATTACTAATGTTTTTGAGTTTCATAATTATGTTTGTTTACACACGTGTTGGGACTTGGGTGTTGCACTATTCCTTTCATCAAGTATACCTAATAACATAGTAATTGTGCTTACATTTCAAATATGTTATGTTAATTATGAAATTCATGCACATAATATATCGTAGACTTCACTTTTGTGTCTACTCGAAAATACCCTTGGCCAGAATGATTGTAAATCATGAGATGTGTCCTAATAGCATCCGTGTGAGGGTAAGGACCAACGAGATAAAAACTAGAAGCAACCTTTACAATATATCAGCAAGGGAGAAGACCAACGAGATAAGAAACCAGAAACAACCTCTACAATATATCAACAAAGTTCTGCCTCCACGCAGTAAGGTTCCGCCCTCACAATCCATACGCATTCAAACCTACGACTTATATCTCCATCCCAATCACCTTGTTACTACAGGAGAAAGGTTGCATACCGTTTGATCCACCCTATACTACTTAGACATAAACCTCTTGGGACATGTTATTAAAACTTAAAAGCATTTGACAAAATAATTTCAGGAAATGGTTGAAATCTTGGACAAAGAGAGCATTTGAAACCCTTGTGAGAGACTAGGGGCCTATCGTTATGGTCACATCTTAGAAATAATTTCAACAGAAGTCTTCACATTAATTTCAGGGCTGTGCACATTTTTTCTGTAGAAAAACAAGTGTGAAATTTTTTCACTTTTCCATAGTTTTGATTTCGATTGGTCCTAAGTATCAATTATCGTGTAAAGGTTGGTCACCCCATTGTAAAACCTCTATCAACAGCATAGTCTACAAAGCTGAATAAGGAATTAACCTTATCGCCATACTTGTGGAATCCTTCTAGTTCTCTCTTTGCTTCGGCTCTAAGTTCCTCGGCAACTTCCATAGCCTTTTCGACACCATAAGCTTCAACATAACTCTTGCTTTTTTTCTTTTTGTTATTCCTGACAATCTGCATTTTGGCTTCTAGTATACCATCTACCACATGATATAGAATTCCAACTGCTCGGCCGTATTTCCGCAGCCTGTCGATCTCTTCAGCTGAAGCACCACCCAACAACCCTCCACAAACTGCGGAACATCCACCCATTTCCCCAAACTTCTTTTCTTCGACAAAACTGATGGAATTGGGTCCACCCTCCAAATCGAGGAATTGGCCGGCAGCCATACCGGTGGATCCAACAGTCCGTGCAATTTCAGCAACAACTTGGAGAATGCGTGTCTCAGGAACAAGCTCGGGTGGAGTGTGAGAGACTATATGCTGAAATCCTAGCGGAAACAAGGCATCACCAGCCAAAATAGCCATGTCAACGCCAAAAACTGTGTGGTTTGAAGGTTGTCCTCGTCGGGATGGGTCATCATCCATACATGGCAAGTCATCATGAATTAGAGAAGCGGCATGCACCTGATTATTCAACGTCATCGTAGCAACAACATATGAGTCTTTAGCTTCCGACTTATGATACAAAAGCTAAGTCACATTCTTTAGTTAACGTGAAATTAATAATAACAGTATTATACTGCCATACTCTTAAAAAAGTTGGCAGGGTTAATAGGAACTAAGGGGCCAATAGTAAAAGAACCATCAGTTGCCCATTTTCCATCTTCATGACAGATTTGCTGTTAAAGCAAAACTCCTATTTACTCTCAGAGTCCAACCACACGAGGGACAATTGGATCTAAATAATAGTGAGTTCAATTTAGCATTTCCACGAACATTTCAGTTGATGTTCGTCTGGCATCTATGGTGTTACGGTGTTGCCTCATATAAATGCAACAAGTAATTGACCACATACTACGCTAGGAATGTTGTCAATAACGTGAAGCATTCAAATTAATGGTAAACTAACCAATCGAAAAACCAAACATAATATTCTCAGACACCAATCGAAAAACTAATGATACATTTTTGTGATCCAAGATAAGAAGAACACTTGCTAAATTTTGGAAATTTCTATTA
Source organism: Echium plantagineum (assembly GCA_003412495.2). Taxonomy (NCBI): domain Eukaryota; kingdom Viridiplantae; phylum Streptophyta; class Magnoliopsida; order Boraginales; family Boraginaceae; genus Echium; species Echium plantagineum. The sequence goes on along the minus strand of CM016561.1, from coordinate 15,122,750 downwards.
GCCAGGAATGGTCACGCTTATCTATCTAGATTTTAGATGGTGGCTCTACAACAATGGCATAAGCAGTTTTTTACTTTGACAGTTCCATGAGTACGAAAGTATCACATCCTTCCTAAACTAGAGGTTTGTTAAACCTCTGCTTAGCATCCCAAGTTTCATAAACCACTGATATCTCAACCAAGCTTGTTGAGGATAACTTACAACACTAAAAAGGTTATGCCTCAATTTCAAGGAAAAAACGATTCCTAAATACTACCTACATCCCGAAGATAGCCTAGATTTCATTAATCAAAATTAACAATCTTCGCGACCTTAGTTGACAAACTTAAAATAAACTTCATTCAAAATCATCATGTTAATAGTAAAGTTTGAATCTTTTTTGAGTAACTCTAATGTGTTTATTAACAAAAAGATCAAACAAGCAGAAACCATAAATTTACTAAACCTATAGGGTATCAATCCAAAGTAGACATCATTACCAATCAAATCAAGAATTGAAAAAAATTGAATCTTGAACTAATGGGCATTTACCATTTCAAGAGCACAAGCAGTGGGAAAAGCAGCAAGACGACTACCACCAAAGAGCTCACAAGCAGCGACACACATAACAGGAGGTGCCCTTTTAGCCCCTTGAGCTAAAACCGAGTGCCTCATAGCTTCATAGATTAGTTCAGGGTATTTCACAGGTATGGCATCCTCAAGCTTCGAATTCACTTCCTTTATGAGCGTTGACCAATATGTCTTCAGGTCAAATTCTTGAGGTGAAACTGAAACGGACATGGAAGAAGAAGAAGAACATTTGATTGAGGCTATTTTTTGCATTGGACGATGATGATGTTTTGAGAAGATTAAGGGTGGGGAAGCTTGTAATGGTGTTGAAACAATCATTCTGTAATGGTGGAGATCAAAGTTTGTTGCTTTTGGTTTTTGAGTTGAAAGTGGTTGGTTTGGAATGGAGAGTGATTGAGAATTCTTGTGTATATCGAGCCCGAAGAACATTCTCACCCGTTTTATTGGAAATTCGATCCGGGTCCAATGGGACGTAAATCGAAAAAATATGTGTGCATATCATAAACGGGTGAATGACATTTAGGTCCCCCAGTTTTTGTTTAAATGTCAAATAGGTCCCTCAGTTTTTCAAATCACCATTTTAGGTCCCTTGACATAAAATCAAATATACTATTGACTATAATGCCCTTATACTTACACCTCAATATTTTTAGTTTATTTTTGGCTCATGAAAATAATTGACTTTCATTTCAAAAGTATTAAAATTTATAAATAATATAAAATATGTAAAATAAATAGTTTTAATTTAGAAAAATGAAATAACAATAATTTAATGAATGTATTGATATTAGAAACTTTTATACTATACTCCTCATTAAACAATGTTGAAAAAGAAAATACAATCGAACATTGCATTAGAATTTTAAAATGACAAGTACGTTTAAACACTTCTTTTGTAAGATGACAACCGGAAAAACCATAAGAAGTACTTCATTATATTTTATGTCAAAATTATATTTGTATATTGTGACAAATTTGTTAGATCACTATTTTCATAAAAATATGATACACAAATATATAACTTTATTAAATTATTAAAAATTAATTTGTAAATCTATGATAAATTATAAGTCATTTAGTTAATATTATTTATAAATTTGTAAATCTATGATAAATATTATTTATAAATTTTAATATATTGAAATAAAAATTAATTATTTTCATGAGCTAAAAAAATCAAAAGTATTGAGATGTAAACATAAGGGCACTATAGTCAATAAGACATTTGATTTTATGTCAAAGGACCTACTTGACAATTACAATAAAACTCAGGGACCTAAAGTGGTAATTCGAAAAATTGAGGGACCTGTCTGACATTTAAGTAAAAACTGGGGGACCTCAGTGTCATTCACCCTATCATAAACTCGTGGGAGAAAGTTAATAAGAGTAATATATAACATACACTCACAATATTTCAGTGAAAATCTGCTCTACACGAAAGTCGAATTCGTGTTGTCCGAATTTCTTCCCTATCAGGCTATCGCCGCAGCTCTTACCATTCGGCTAAGCCTCTACGGCCTTGAGGGAGAATTTCTTGAATAGGTAACAATATGAGTGATGAACAACCATATAGTACGTGGACAATGATTGATATACCAACTTAAACTTGGGAAGTAATTTCAGAAATTCAATTATTTTAAGTGAGGAAGTAGTCTATTAAAATCCTCACAAAATTACAATAATAAAATTCAATAGAAATGCAGGGTGTGTTAGATAAAATGGGCAGTATGAAATCAGCCATGAATCCATGACAAGTCCCATTGTTATATACACACCAACTTTGGAGGATTTGAGCTAAGGATTTTGAATCATCCCTCCCAAATTTCAACCACCTAAATGCAACTTAACATTACTTATCTAATTGAACACAATAACAAATGTCGGCTCTGTCCCCTCGAGCATGTTTACTTCTGAGTTTTGGCTTCCAAAACTTCAATCGACTTGATGAAGTTATTAACAATAGTTTTGCCCTCGGTTGTTATAATGCTCTCAGGATGAAACTGCACCCCCTGCATAATATTATAAATGCAAACTGTATTAAAAACAAAAAGTCCGAATGAACAAAAAGGAAAAAAACATCTAAGATGTTTATCAAGTAATGACCATTGCCATTCTATATTTGTTATAATGTTACATGATCTCAAAATAAAGCTAAATAACCACTTGTTAACACAGATTGGACAATTATCAAGAACAGAGTAATCACTCAGACAATAATGCATGTCCAGGCTCCAGGGTAGCCAGAACTGTTAATACATCCAAGGCAACTTATCGGCTACACAGACTATAAATATGATAGCATAGAGCAAATGAATTGTGTTATACCTGTATATGTCTGAACTTTTTGTGTCTTGCAGCCATTACTAGCCCATCTTCAGTCCATGCTGTTATCTCAAGTGAATCATGAGGAAAACTTTCCTTTTCAATAACAAGACTGTGGTATCTACCAGCAGTGAAAGGGCTGGAAACACGTGAAATGATAAACACATCAACATCCAAGAAAACGAAGTTACAAGCATTTGCTACTTTGTTTCTCTTTATCTAGCTTGCTTTGTTATTTACTTTCAGATAATATTAAATATATTTAGCCCTAGAAGATATACCGTTCATTTGTTCACAGATGAACATGAGTTCCTTATCTAGATCAAGTTTTTTATATGAGCATAGCAATCAATTATGGATATTCAACGAGTATTACAACATCATGTATAATAACTAAATTATGAAGATGCAGAACAATGCTTACTTCGATAAGCCTGTGAACAAACCATCTTCTTCGCCTTCATTATAATATACAGGCGATTTCTTTCCATGCATCACCCCAAAAGGAGAGCGCACAATTTTTCCTGCAAGTTATTAGTTGATGAAATCAATTCTATAGCAACGGTGATGCAAGGGGAAAACAGAAAATGTAAACAAAACTGGAAACACATGAGATATCTGAATTATACAAAATAAAAAAGAGGAAAATAATTCAGATCAATAAATATTATGCTCAGAAGCTCAAAACAGAAAAGACCAATGTCCTTAAATGATATGGGGAAAGCGACATGCCAGGATACTTTGATTAATATCTCACCTCCAAATGCCTCCCCAATGCACTGCAGCCCCATACACACACCAAAGAGTGGCACTGTTGGTCCTAGCTCTAACACAGTTTGCAATGATATCCCCGAATCTCGCGGTGCTCCTATTATCATCCCAAGAATTCGAAACAAAAAGTATCTTATTCAATGCTTGCGACAGTGTAGACAATAAGTAAAACCATCACATGGTAGTACAATTAAGCATTCTCACCTGGACCAGGAGAAATAAGAATCCCTCTTGGATTTTTCCTGCACAGCCAATAAGAGTTAGGAATCTTAGCATTGGAAGCAAGAATAAACTGTAAACTTTATGCTGTTATTAATAGTAACAAATATATATGTTGTTTTGAAGCTGCTCAACAAAGAATTCAGATTTACCATTTTATGCAATTACAAAGAGCTGTACAATGAGACAATGTTATAATGTGGCCCTTTCAGATAAGACCACTAGAACATAATCATCATTATGGCACATATCCAATCTGATCTGTTACAGTACTAAAATATACTCCCTCCAGTTAGTTTTAATTGGCATTTTCGTTTTCATTTAACACGTAAAAACGAAAAGTCAATTAAAATGAATTAAACTTAGTATACAAGAAGTCTTAAATTGAAATACCAATCATATAAAAATAAAAGTAAAAGATTAAAAATTGTCTACTTACGTCTTTAGTTCATCAACAGTGAGCTCATCATTCCTGTACACAACGAAATTGCAACCAAGTTCTCCCATATACTATAATGAATCAAATTATGATTTCAATTAACAAAAGAAACTAAAACTTTTCTCCAAATCATTATGAAAACTCCCTCCATCTCAAAAAGATTGCCATATTTGATTGTCGACCGTCATCAATATTAACTAACTTTCTCGACTTAGGTCACGCATCACTTTGCTTTTAATCAAATTATCATTTTAATACTACTTCCAATTCTTTAAACTAACGTTTTTGTTTTCGTTTTTCATATGTAATTTTTTATCATGCAAGAAAAGAACTTTATGAAAATATTTTTAAAGACAAATTCAATGATATGAAATTGATAACTACTAGAGTAATGAATAGAAGTTATTTGATGCTACACTATTAACACTTGAAAAACAAATACGTCAATCGAAAAGAGCCAATGAAAATGAATTAAATGTATTACCAAGCCAAGTTAAAAATACCATCTTTTCATATACCTTCAACAAATACTAAAAAACATATATATACGTTGAGCTCAAACAACAAAAATTCGACCATCAAAATCCAAAACATGACAATCTTTTTGGGACAAAACATAAAGATGCAGCAAACCTGGCAGAGATTGTAAGTGAAGCTATCGTAATTATCAATAACAACAATTGGATTCAGGTTTCTTGAAGACTGTACTGAATCTTCAACAGAAACAGCGGCATTATTTTGTGAGATTGCAAAAATACCACTTTTATTATTTTTGCAAAAATTGGTTTTGAGAGAAATGTTATTGTTGAAAAATCTTGAAAAATGAGGATATGATAGTGATTGGAAAGTGGAGGGAAGAAGATGGGAATTGGGTTTGTTGTTAAGGTGGAGGCTTTTGATGGATGCTGGTGATGATGAGCTTATTGCCATCGTGACGACGCCGTTGTACAGGAGTTGAGGTTGTTTTTGCTGTCCGGACGGAGGTTATACGACGGTTGGGTTTATATAGAAGGGGGTATAGAAATTGTAGTAGTAGTAATTAATGATCAAATTGATAAAAACAATAACGACAACTAAAGTGAATTAAACAGTTTCTACATTCATTAAACTGTATCTACAGTCATGATTTATTTCTAAATGTTATCAAATTGAATTCCTTAAATGCAAATATTTCCATTTTAGGACGAACTATTTTCTAATCTAAATATATTCTTTTTTTTTTGTAAATCATCAACGATGCTACTAGGCTAATCTAAATATTTAATAGCAACAATTATATTGAGCGTCGACTTAGGCCCATTTTTTAATGGTAAATCGTTCGTAAATCGATTCGTTAAAATGACTCGTTTATTTGTTCGGTTCAAATTTCAAACCGATACAATTCGTCAAGTCGTAAATCGCTTCCGCTCCTTCGTCGATCTCTCCTTAAAACCGGTCCAAGAGTAACATACCAAACATACCCTTACATGACTATTAACTATTAACCTAAATGATGATAATGATGTTCACCAAATCAGCCATTCATAATGATGTTCTTCAGTTCTTAACCATCATTAGCTTTTCAATTGCAATTTGATAATGATCACCAGTTCTTCCTAGGTATGATTTTTCATAAAGTATATTAAAAATGAAGAATTATAATTGATTATACTAGAATGATAATTATTTTGAAATAAAGTATATTAAAAATGAAGAATTATAATTGATTATACTAAAATGATAATTATTTTGAAACATAACTTTCAACTATAAGGATAACTAAATAAACGAAGAAGCACGTCAATATTAATGTTGAAAAAAAATTCACTTTTGGACTCATTTCTACCTTTTTCTTTTGACTCATTTCTATATTAAAACAACAAACAACAATAACATGTAACTCACAAGCCATCTAGATGAAAGAGCATCCAAAGGAGGTAAGTTTTGTTATCAAGATCCACTATATACAAATCGAAATATTGTTTTTTAAAATATATATTAAAATTACTATTGTATCCATGTAAAACTTTCTCAAACACCACACTTACAAATAAAGTAGGTAAGATAGTCATCTTACTCCTTAACAAACACTATTAAGCACTGTTTGGGTGTATATAACATTTTGGTTCATAAAAAAAATTATAAAATGTACCATTAAAGCATCAATTATTGTTCCATCAATTATTAGAACGGAAAACATGAAAGGTTTATAGTAAAGACTCAAATTCAATAATTAGAAGTTGAGGACAAAACCACCTCTAAGTTTACAAGCTAACAACAATCTGAAAACAACAACTTCGCCATTTGCAAGTTACCAAGCTCCCTTACAAAAAGCCATGAAAGGTATGAACCCGGTTAGAGAAAGAAAATCAATGATCAAATCTAAGCGAGAGCTTCAGAATTCGATCACAAAGAGTTTATCATCCTCTTCATTTCTGCGGACCTCCTAGGATCTGCTTCATCAATTGCTCTCTCTGTTAGCACATGCTTTATTCTGCACATTGATTTTCTTACCTGCATATACCAAAACAAAGAAACGAACAATTTAGCGAAGTGTTACAGTGATGCAGAGGCTTCGAACTTTCTCATATCCAGCAAACTGAGCTCAAAAGCAAACAAAAATAAACTAGACTTGTTTCGGTTCCCATAGTTCAAGTTTTCAACAAGACAAGGTGCACCACATGTGAAGCAAGAATGTCATCCACTTCAACTCGTTGTCTCAAGCAAAGTTGTGAATAGCGGCGCGTTGCGGTAGCTTAGCGCTACATCGCGTTGCGCAAAATAGCAGTAAATAACGGTACCATAGCGGTAAATAGCAGCGCAATAGCAGGTTTTTGGAGTTTCGCCGCTACGGACCACTAAACGCTATTCACAACTTCGGTCTCAAGATACATGCATGGCTTCAGTGGGTGTAATGGTAAAGGGTGTCAACATATGTTCTCAAATAGCCTCTCTTTCACTAGACCGTCATTCATATTTATACGGAAATGAGAAGTAGCAAAAAGATAGCTTTAAGAACAAGGATCTACCTTTGACATACGCTCCGGATTTGGGAACCTTAAATTTTGAGAATCAAGGATTTGCTTTTGGGTCATCAACATGTTTTTTTCTTTGAGAAGTACATACCACAGCTTGTTTAGATCATCCCAAGACTTCAGCCGCAGTTCAGAAGCTTTCCAACCCCTACCTGAACACGAGGTGTTAAGTGAGTATTAACACATCACAAGCTCCAGAAGTTGAATTTCTCATCACGAAATTTAGTTAGTAATTCAACAAGGCCTAAAGATAGAATTTACAATGAGGTTACTTTCTCTTGCAATATGTCGTATACTCTGTATCATATCTAGAATGCTCAAGCCGGTTAATTGACTGATATTTCATCTACTTACATAATATGAAGCCAATGATCACAAACCTATATATCCAGTTTCACCATGCATACTTCACAATTCTAATTTGTTCCAATAACCCAACAAAATTCATCAACGACGGTCGCAAGTTAGATATTACTACGAAGAAGGGAGGAGGAGAACATGAAAAACAGATACACAAAAAGCCCACAGCCAATTACACCAAAATATTTTTGGTTGCTTACGAAATCAAGCTTATAGTGACACTTGAAAAAACAACCACTTCCCAATAATAACCTAAAATGCATTGTTTTCTAAGATACCGCAGTACTCAGCGCAACACTAACCCATATTACTAAGCATCAACAGTTTATCTCTACAATCTATATTACAAAACTTGATATTAGCCGTTCTATATCCTCATTGTAAATACACAGCTAAAAGCTTTTTCTTAACAACAATATAGCAAACTACATGTCAACATTTTGTCAGGATTCTTAAATGATGATTGAATCATATGTACCCCCAGGTTAGATGCAATGCCACTATATTAACAACAGTTTTGGGCCAACATTTAATGAATTAAGTACCATAAACTACAGGCTTCTCGTCCCCAAGAATTCAGTTAAAGGTGCAATCCTTTAAGAGTTATGTTCGATCTTAAACACTAAGCCAGAGTACTAGGCATCAACAACTTTCTTCACACTCTATATTCAGATCTTAAATTATCTGTAGACTATCCTTCTCTAAATACAATTTAGTGTCTTTTTCTCTATAACAATACCACAAGCTACATATAGATACTTTCTCAAGTGCCTTAAGTAATTATTGAATCATATTGAAGCACATGAAATGGCATACTCAAGTCAAGTCAACATGCCCCAATGCCTATTAAGAAGCTCCTACCAAAGCAGGATAAGGGGCGAGGGAGCGGGGGCGGTTGACAACAGGGAGGCTGTTTCCAGATTAACCCAGAGTCCAGTGCAAACACCATCTACTACTTCACCATTAGTAAGAACCGTCATGATCCATTGTGATTGATTCCATTATATCCAGGCGTGGGGAGAACATAAAATTTTTGACATGGAATTTGACAAAGGAAATGGCATTACATATAAAAGTTTGGGGGAAATTTAAAGAATTTAGTACCATAAACTATAGGCTTTTCGTCCTCAACTCTTCGCTCAACCTCAAAGAACTCCTCAAGCGGATTCTGTGCAATCCTACCCACAGAAGCAGACGCTGAGCTCTCTGTTTTAGCAGCAGCAAACAGGGTCCTTCCCAAAGCTCTTATCATCGACATTTTAGCACACACAATAACTCTCACTACTGCACATCAAATGTTCGACAAAATGTCAAGAAGAAGAACACAAACAAATAACTGATACGCAATAAAAATGATGACTATAAAAGGAATAGATTATGATTGCAGCCCTACTTATGAAATCATAATATTCTTGAAAACTTTAAGAAAAAGGCGAAAATGGTAATCTAAATGAGTAAATTAGGGTTTAGGGTAAAAGCAGAAAGGTAAGATTTTTATGAAAAAAAGGAATTGTTGGGAGAAGAGGAGCAGTTTACATACCCGATAGGTTTTAGCAGACGGAGCAGCCCAAAGGAGTTGATTAACAAACCAATTTCCCTTCTTCATCTCTCTACTTTAAATACAAATAATCTTAATTGTCATTTTAGTTATCTCGTCCCAAAATTTGATTATTTTTATTTTAAATTATATTATGTATAAAATTGATATTACTAAATTTTTAAAAAATATATTTTCTTTAAAAAATTATTTATAAAAATTTTTGATAAAACTTTAACATGAAAAAACAAAAACTTCAATATATAAGAATGAGCATTGTGTGGATTGAAGAATATAATTATAATTTATTAAGTATTAAATTTATTTGAAATGTAAGCTAATAGCTCGTCTAGGATGTAGAGTGTAGGAAAGGAGCAATGGAAATGTATTATGCAACAACTAAAATTACACTACCAATGAACACATACAAGTGTTCGTACTTCGTAGAATAGGTGAATTTAATCTAGCTTATTCCATCGAATGCCTGACTGGTGGTTTGCACGTTATTACTTTTAAATTGTGATTTGCATGTTATTACGTTTAAATTGCACGTACGATAAGTAGTAACTGCGCACTCAGTTACAACAGAAATTTGTGATTTAGACTAAGAAAAAACATATGTGTGAACTTCAGTCTAACAGTTCAAATATGAACGGCATGTAAGGATACATCATACTATCATCAACATGTTATGGAAAGTGTAAGGGAGAAGTTAGAAGAAGAGCAATATAATTACCAAAAGCTATAACACATATATAAATCAATCAGATTAAGTGACCCTTTCTTACAAAACACCATTTTCAGACCCTAGAAACCTCTAAAAGGTTCATACAGTAACCACTAGATACTATGAACAACACCAACATGAGTCACGCTGATAGGGACTCCTGATATCTAAGCAGTGTGGCAAAACAAAACAGAAGATAAGTAACTGGGGAAAGGGCTTGCTGCTTGCATGTTATGAATGTAGATCGTCGGACAACGAGGTAGCTGAGTTATCCATCTCAAGAGAACACATAAACCGCATCTTTTTTGCAGCAAGATGGTGTTGTGACTCCAACACTTTAGCAGCCAGTTCAGTGTCGGTGATTCCACCATATGAGGGCATGCAGATTCCCCACGCTGAAGAATCACGTTTTCTAAAGCTCACTGTGTTCCCTGCCGGTTCATGGTTGGTATGGATATGATCATCTGAGCTACACACGTCAGGTTTTCTAGAGCTCTCTGTATTCGCTACTGAATCATGGATGGAATAATCCATACTATCATCTATACTGGTTCCCCACGCTGAAGAATCACGTTTTCTAAAGCTCACTGTGTTCACTGCCGGTTCATGGTTGGTATGGATATGATCATGGATGGGATAATCCATACTATCATCTATACTGCAGTTTGTATAGAGTAAGCGAAGAATGATGAAGAGTAAATAACAAGATCACAATCTCATGAGAAGCCAATAAGGCAAAATTCGGTAGCGCATGTACAAAGTTAACGACAAACATCAAAAAGGAGAACAATGCAGAAGAGTCCTTACTTGAAGTACCATTCAAGTTCTCAACTTGTTGACAACCTCCTGCGTTAACATTTATTTTAACCTCTGCCATCTCATTCTGGACATGATGCATAAAAGATCTCAGTACGGCCCTCCTGCCTATGCAAATAAGTTACAAATGTCAGAAATCTGAAAACTCACCCTCCCACATCTTTGGGAACTTATATTGCAGACATCCTCAATTGCCAATTCGATGCATAATCCTCCATGAGCAGTTGATCCAGAAGCGCATACACAATTTCCGAAAAAGACCATCTTCAAATCTGAACAATTCCATTTCAATTTGCGATATACAACAAAATCTGGAAAGAAAGCAATTGCCACTTTTCCATCTACCTGACAGAACGAATAGATACAAAGATATACCATCAGATAGATACATGACTAGAAATGTTGAGAGAAGGTAGCAGTTTCCTCTAGTAGTATGGATGTATAAAATGTCCAAAGGTTATACACAATGTCTTCAGAAGATAATGAGTGACCCACTAAAAGAACAAGATCGCCTACTATAAACTAAATCCATGGATTATAAACAGGCATATTTCTAACAGAAAAATTTACATAGCAGGCCAACAATTAGTTCATGTTATGTTGTCGCAACTCGAGACAGATTAACCTGAAACCACATAACAATTAAAAAAGAAAGGTGCCTTTTTTAGAGAAAAATTGTATGTTCATTAACTTGAAATTACAATCAACTTGAGATGCCTCGCCTGAAACCCGTAGTAATGAACACAGGAAGAGGTGGCTCAGGATCAAGATACATGCTGGAAAAAATAGAAAGTTCTCACACTCGAACCAAAAATAAAAACCAGACTTTACTTTTTAAGCTCTATTAAATTTCACAAATGTAGGATTTACGTACTAGAAACATTATATGTAATTCTATGTAAAATATATTCAATAAAAAGTATTACCATTTCCCAGCCAAGGGTAGATCTATCCACTGAAGGTGCATAAGATGAAACTGCAACAAGCTACAAGTTACTGGAATGTTCACTGCATTGTTTTTGTGAAATATGTAACTGAATATAAGTTCTATTAGTTTAACAGAGGAGGAGGGATGAAAGAAGATCACCATTATCATCTGCTGTAGCAGAAGAATGTGATGAAGATCCTTCATGCATGCTATCAACATCATCATCAGAAGTGCCTTCAGAATAATCCCAGATATACCCCACAGATAATAAACATAAAATACAGATATTTCGTCTCGATAAAGTTCTTGACATACATTAGCTAGGTATTCAGATGAAAATCCTTCCGAGTGGGCTGTGTCGAGGGAGAATGCCATGGATTCACTTATATCCATTGACGTTGAAACAGGCACCGGCCCTGATACACATAATATATATTAATAAATGATAACTGTAACCATTTTTTTTTCATTTTTAATTAAAGAAACTAAGAGATAAAACAATACATACTCCAAAGAACATAAAAACTTCATTCAAGCATATATTAATACAACCAAACCAGCCAACAATATTGGATGTACCAAAATTGCCACACACATCAAAAGATCAGATGAAGTCCCGAACAGGTGTGTGTATGATATTAACTCTTCTAAAACTGAGCAGAGCGATTCACAGAACAATCTTTTAACTTTTACAATCCAAATTTACTGTTTTAATCTGTCTCTTCCGTTTTAAACTGCTCAGTTCATCATATTCAACAGCTTTCGACAAGATCAGAAATATTGGAGCCGGAAAACATAATATAATGTTTGGCTGACTGATTTAACACAATTTTACAGAATTCATAATAGCACCAAATTAAAGCGGTGAATGAACTTTTCTTTGATATCTCACTCCAGTATCCAAGAACTTCGTCCCACTACCCTACATGGATTAACCCACTTATTCAGGCATTTACCACTATTTTAACTAGAGAGAGGAGTTCCGCCGCAGAACAACATCATGAACAGCTGTTACAACCACATCCCACAATCATTCTGTAAAAATATTGGTAGTTTTGCAATTAATTTTTGGTTGCTCTAACTAAAAAAAGTTCTACACTAGTAAAAGTGAAAACTGCTAAATAAGAAATAAAAAGATTTCTTAAATACGAAACCGGAAAATGAACTCCTTAAGCAAACATCAGTTTTCTGTATATAATCCCTATAAAGTATTGTAATTGCTTTTCATGGGGACAAAAAACCCCTCAAACACCACCTACCATCTCATCGATTTTCTGTTATCTAATCACATGACAAAATCATCCACGAAAAACCCAAATGCTAAAAAGACGCTAGCTTTGCAACATATCCCAAATCAGTCACACAAGATACTTCACAAAACCTTCTAAGTTCTAACCCAAGTTATACTGTGCTACATCAAAACATAGCTCAAAATGCGAAAAAGGCGTTAACTTTGGAACATATACCACCTCACTTACACAATATGCTTCATAAACCCCTATACTCGCAATTATTCAGTCCCAAGACCCTACATATAAACTATAATTAAAACTAATCTCAAAATTAAGTTAGCCACTGAACTTCAAATTCTAAAATATCACATTGTCACCATATAAATTAGCGAAAATCACAACAAAACTACAGAAAAAAAAAATATTAATTAAGAAATTGAAGTAACTAAAAAATTACTCAAAATTCTAAACAAAATAAATAATCTAACTAAACAGCTAAAATTCAAACCTTGAGCTGCATAAACAATGATTTTGTAGTAAGACGCTCAAAACTAATAAATTAACAAACAAACAAACAAAAGTTTTTTTTGTGAACCTGAATCTGTGGAGCTGAATTAGGGGCTCAGTAACGGTAGAGTAGATGACGAGCTAATAAACGACGCCGTTCTCTCGGAGTTGACTTTCGTATAAAATCTAAATTACTCCGTAATAAGGGTCCAATGACTCGAAGACTCTTGCATGTCTCGATTCCCGAGCTATATCAACTTGATTTGATTCGAACAACAGCTTGGTAAATGTCCAGACTCCAGATAGGGTCCAAACCCACTTAGATAACCAAAGGAGGAGCCGGAGGACCCAAATTCATCACACCCAATTCATTGTTATCGGCCCGGTCCGGTCAGGATATCCACTCTCCCGATAATCGGAGCGCTAGGTTACCGGTGTTGTTCGGTCCGGACTGTTAACCATATCGAATATATTTTTGGGACCAGTATTGTTCCGATAACTTATCGAGTGGATATCGGTCCGGACCGCTTCCAGATATATCTGATAAAAAGCATATACAATAAAAAAAAACCTTCAAAATCAATAATATAATATCTAAAAACTAACATCAAACATGTTATTGGATACTTTATCGAGTACTTACCGAGTAACTTATCGGATGCCGGTTAATTGCTTTTACCCGTTCCTGGACCGTTATCTTATCGGGTGAATAAAACGGACCGGGACCTTCGGACCGGGTACCAGGTGGATCTCGGTTCTCCTAGTCCAATAACAACCCTAGTTATCGGGTTTGTAGGGATTAGGGACACACGTAATGACCCATACCACTTTTTTATTTAACTAGTTATTTAGAACAATCGATAGGTGTGAAGTGATTTGTGAAATGTAATAATAATTAAAAAAAACATTTAAAATTAATAATTATAAAATAATAGTCCTTCCATCCTTAATTGATAGGAATATTTTCTTTTTATAATAGAAATGTAATTTAAAAAAGTGAAAGGAGAATTTAGAATTTCAGGTAAATTTAAATTCTCTTTAATATTTATTCTAAATGAAACATCTCAACAAATGGGGATGGATGATTACAGTATTAGTTAAAAATCTCTCTTGTAAAAATATTTATTCAAATATATAATTAAATAAATAAATATTTTATTATAGAAAAAAATTTATCACATGTCAAATTTATTTTTATAAAACATTTTACTCTACAATTAAGAAAATTTGATAACACAGGAATTTCAACAACTAATTTCCCCTTTCACATATTATATATAGAGTAAATAATTGAAACATAATTAGATTTCAAAATTCTTGTTTTGTCTCATTTAAATTCGGTACTAGATTATTTATAAATTAATTTATCAATAAATACATCCTGATCTGTTATATATACACACTTTTGTTTGGAACTAATAAATACTTTTGTTTCAGTGTCTTCTTGCTTTCTTTAAAAAAAAAAATCATCGACAAAATAAACTTTATCAACCAAAGAATTATCTTTTGAAAAATGAAACCCCCAATAAAACTCATTTCCCTACCAAAATTCACACCTTTCTCTGGAGACTTCTACTGAACAGACTACCCACTAATGACCTCCTCATTAATAAAACCAAAAATCATATTAATCTCACCTGTCTCCTTTGCAATAATTTTTCTGAAAATGTGCAACATCTCTTTTGTGACTGCGCTTTCTCTTCTTCTCTCTTTTCTTTTTTTAATATTCATTTTCCTCCTTTTGACCCCATTAGCCAGACTCTCTCAAAATGGCTAATGAGCACTTGGACTAGCACTAACATTCAGGATCTCATTAATCTAGGGAGTATTCTCTGGGTTATTTGGCTCACCAGAAATGATTCCCAATTCAATCAGAAAACTCCTAATTTATCCAATAGCATTAACCTTATTCGCTCTTTCTCTCAGAAATAAATGAATAACTATCACCTTCATTACAGAAAACTCAAAAATCCCCCGAAAAATAACCTTGATTTGTCTTCTCTGAACAAACTTCAAAAAAATATTAAACCACCCTTCCTTCTTTATAATAACAATATCCCTCTCTATAATGATCAAACTTGCTCTAGAGATTGTCGCGCTCGTGACAATAAAATCCTTTTTGGAATCTCTAATGATAGTATTCCCAAATGGATCATCACTTACTCCTCATATGGCAAAAACTCTTTTATTGAAGGATCCGATCTTCTCTCCCACAAAGATTGTCACTCCTTCTCCATTGAAAAATTTAGTGAAGGGGTTATCACGGCTCTTCTAATTGCTAAAAATCTTCATCATCATAATATTTTTATTATTTCTGACGGTTTTACTTCGCAGGCATGGTTTAGACATTTCCACTCCATTCAAAGAGATCAGGAGTTAAACTTTTTGCTTAATCAAGACCGCAGAAGCTGCTGCAATATTTTGTGGATCCCTACTAGCACAGGATGCTTTCAGAATCTTAAAGATATTGTCATTAAGAATTTCAATTCAAACAATGATGTTGTCAATTGTAATTTCTTTCCGGATTTTTGTAAGAGCCCAAGGGCCTTATCGTTTCTTGATTAATGTTATGGATTACTTATCAAAAAAAAAAATATGGAAGTTATTTGGGAATCGTATGAATGATGTCATTACTCATTACTATGTCGCTTTCGCTACGCAATAATAATTTAGATCCTATTTTGTGATGTAACACTCATATCTAACTAAGTTCATGTAATCAACACTTAAATTAGGCCTTATATTACCTTATTCAACTACCACCATCATTAAGGACCTAACTTCTTATTGTGACCACCATTCAATTCCAATTTGATTTCTTCATTCATTTTGTTTTGTTTTTTAGAATAGAATAAACTTTGTTTAAAGAGTATCCACTTCAATTGAGTTTTATTTTCAACAAAATATCATATTAATTTTTTATTCATCCACATAAATTAAATTTCAAAAATAAAAGTAAAAGAACAACTAAGTGCAACTTAAATAAAATAAGTATGATCAAAATTGAGTTATTAAATGATTAGTCACATAAACCTCCAACTTCATTTATTAGGATGAAAGTGGTAGCAAGTAGTAACGCGATAATAAAGCCACAATCCTTCATGAACTTAAAGACTTGAAAACTTGGGTTACCATTTAACGGTTCCGTCAATTTAGATATTAAAATCGTCACGTAATTTTTGTTACTATTTATAAGGACCGTATATATGTGTAAATGAATTAGTCATTTATGAGACTAAAGTACAATTGAATAATTTTATTACCAAGAATAAATTAACAATTAACTCCTTCTTCTATGTTTATGAGAATATATACATGCCAAATAGATACGGGAAAAATTGGCAAAGATGGTGAACAAATACAGAGGAAGAGTAATAGAAAATGAATTGGTTGATCGATCAAATATGGCAAATTCGAAATATTCTTCTAGATTTGGTCCATCATGCATCTATCGTCTACAAGAATAAAAGTTGAATATGTGTAATGTGTCCATCATAAAGTAATTGATTCTTTTCTGTAAGAACAAAATTCAACCTTTTCTATCCAATTGGATGTCATAAGATATGGGGATAATAATAATGTATGAATGATTAAATTGATATATATATATATATATATATATATATATATATATATATATATATAAAACAACTCAAAATGCATTATGGTTTGTAGCAATCTTAGCTCTTGGTTGACATGATAAAGCTTTGCTGACTTTGGTACAGTAGATAGGAATAATAAGTGTCATATTTCCCCAACCTAAGTCATCAA
Organism: Echium plantagineum; assembly: GCA_003412495.2. Classification (NCBI taxonomy): domain Eukaryota; kingdom Viridiplantae; phylum Streptophyta; class Magnoliopsida; order Boraginales; family Boraginaceae; genus Echium; species Echium plantagineum. The sequence continues at coordinate 15,105,537 of CM016561.1, read as the reverse complement.
ATCAAATTTTTGATCTGGAATATAGTGTATACCACAAAATCTTCGTTTTGGTTATTCGAGATCGTGTCCAACTTCTGTACGTAGTTTTTTTTTATCTCAAAAGAATACTTATTATGATGATTGCTCGCGGTCCTACGTATCTCTGCCTTAAGTTATACAGAGGAGGTAAATCGTGAAAGGTGAGAATATTGATATTTTATGCATTAATAATTTATCAGTTGAGCTATATATGCCATGAAACGTTTACACATCTTATATTACAATTGTTTTGGACTTTAAAATATCATTGTAAAATTAATTAGTAATAGAAGATTGACCAAGGTTATGTATATTCACCTGAAATGTCTTGAAGTTAAGATTGGACTACTTAAGAACACATTTAGACAGAGATTTTGTTCAAAAAGTGTTAACTCAGTATTGTTTTGTGATAGAGTTAATTGAATAGTCTAGTGGAAATGACTTTTGTTAGTTATATGAAGGTCTTGAGTTTGATTCTCACCTCATCGCTAATTTATAAAATAAAAGTATTGTTTTGTGATAAGTGAAAGTGTTTAAATTAATTTTTACTAAAGAAACTCTAATTTATTGGGACTAATCTTGTTTTCTTTTCTTACCCTGAGTTAAAAATTTGTAATTGTTGAAGCTCATGAGAGATAATTGTAGATTTGATCCTAGGTAATGGGACGTAGTTGTACTTTAGTCCCTGATATTTATAAGATTGTAGATTAGCTCCTAAAAATTTCAAAAGTGTTGCTATTTAGTCCCCAAAAGTAACAAATGTTGCACTATGGTTCTCACAAAAATAAGGGATTAATGTACAAAGATTGTCACTATTGGGGACTATATCGCAACACTTGAGCCACTTTCGGGGACTAATCTGCAATAGTGTAACTATTTGGGACCAAAGTGCAACTTTGTCCCACTGTCTATGACCAAATCAACAATTACTCTACCCTCATGACGATAAACATGTAAAATATTGAAAATTCACTATATATATATGAATATGATCTTTCAAGATCAACAAACATGAAATATAGTCATTATCACACTAGTTGAAAATCTGAAGGAATTGAAGTGAATTATAAAATGATGAGTACGTAATTAAGCAAGGTACATACAACAATGTGTTGGTGAGAGCTGATGAGCCGGACCACATATAGAGAATAAAAGCTTCCCAAGTACAAAACCAACAAGTAATCTAATTAAGCCACCAAATATTCTCCAATAGATGTAGAGATTAATGCATATCCATCACCCTTTTCGTACTATGTCTCATGTATGCCAATTTTAGGAACTTTAATGGTGTAGTTATTACTTAACTTTTCTTCTTTCTTGTTTTCTTCCCAATAATGTACTTGACTTCAAAAAACAATATCATTAATTTCTCATTGCAACAAAACTTATCACAATCTTATTGAGCACAACTCAAATTTGAGTTAATCGAATAACTTAGTGGAAAAGACTCTCGTTAGTGATCAGAAGATCATGGGTTCGAAACTCACCTCATCGCTAATTTACAAAAAAAAAAACTCATACTTGAGCAGAAGTTCATCTAGTGATCTTAATAAACTCGGGTCAGCTATCAATTGAACTAGTAACTTATAACTATGATGTTATGTAGATACATATATACAATTCTATTTACCAATCAACTATACAATCTTTGTTATTTATAGACTACAAATAATTAGTATTTAGTAATCTAATTTAAAGGAAATTAAATGTTGAAATCAATTACTAAATGAGTGTCATTTAAGTGATTAGGCTAAACTCACCCATCAAATGAGGATCGAATCCATACTTGTCCCTTAAGCATGAATATAATAAACCAGATTCTCCAATAAAATACAAAGGAATAATGTTTGATGATCTTGTTTGGTTCTTCTATTAATCATTATAATTACATGGTACATGTATAATTGGTTGAGCATCTTATTATTAATATGCTCACATTAACAATGTTTAGATAATATAATTTGGCAACATTACCAATAATAATATTCCCTCATGCTTATTGGTAGAAAAATGTGACAACTCTTATGTTGCAATGCAATTGTCAACTATCACATGATTTCTGGATTTAACAAAACATACAAAAGTGATTTTCCTAACTAGCGAAAATACCAAAACTGTTTCCCTTTGTCTGAATATCTACGATTTCTTTTCTTTCTTTTAAATAATTAAAATTGTCATCAATGAACACAAAACCAAAATGTCTCATTCTGTCATATGGGACAAATTTTACTGGTGGAACGATTTTTTAACAATGTTTTACTCTAAGATTTTTAATTTGCATTATGATAAGTAAGTAATTGTAAGATTTGTAACAATAATCTCATCAACATGTTTAACTGCTTTTGAAAATTAACCAATTGTTAAATGGCAATCTTTAACAAATTACAAATACATATATAATTTCGAGACACTTTACATACAGATTAAATAAATTACGAATCAACGTTAATATTCTTGTTAGTAATATATATTTCATTAATCTAAAATTTTAAGAGTAAGGGGTGGGGGTGGGGGGGGGGGGGGGGGAGGTGTACCTCTTCATCCTATATTAATTAAGCTCGCTATTGAAATATTAAATGTTAGTTCTTTCACTTTCATGCTAGAGAAGTTGTAGGACCATAATACATTAGCATATATGGCTACAATGAAACTGAGCAATCATGCATCAATGGCAAAGCATCTACTAGTGTAGGTTGAAGAGCACAAGGGATTTACCTAGATTGCAATTAATAATAAATTATTATGAGATTTAATTTTTACAATGAATTGATAATTAATGTATTATGTAGATTTTTTCTTGATTCACATTCCATATACAAGTGATTCATATATGTACTATCAATATCTTATTAATAAAACTCAAGATACGTGAATGATGTATTATTATAGAATATAATACCAATATTATTTTATGGTATGAGTTATTGATAATACGAATTTGATTTATAATAAGTCAAAGTTTTTGAAGTAAATGAATTGATGAAATGAGTTTGAGGCGCAAGTTGAAAGGAAAACATTCGATTCCAACAACTACATATAACATACCCATGTGAAACAACGATCACAACCAAGGTGGAGATTGGAGAGAGTGATATTTCGGTACGTCGAATAAGCTCGGATCAATGGATACGTGATTCGGTTAACTCAGGGGTCAACCAATTAATAAGTTATACTCCTATATGGGACCATAACTTTTAAGTTAATTTTAATTGTAATAATGGTTCGAAAATGATACCACTGCAGCAACAGTCCCTCATAGTATAACTTTTTTTTTTTTTTTATAACTAGCGATGAATTTTGACCACAATGATATTACAAACATGAATACAGAAATTGCTAACTAATAGAAAGTTAGAGTATAATATGAGACAAATATGTCTCCAACAAGGTTCGAACCCATGACCTCTTACATGAAAGGTTGGGCCGGATGCCACTAGGTTGACCTCATAGTATAACTTTTGAGTTAATTGTAATTTGTAACAATGATTCGACTAATTGGGATCAAGTTGTACTTTCCTTCCTATAAATAATAGTGTTGAAGTAACAGTTTCTCATAGTGTACACATGATTAGTAAATAATCTTTAAATATAATTTGTCGTTAATAATTAACTGACTTTAAATAATTTTGTGATAAAAATAAAACATTTGACTCATATTTTTAAGTTCCTTTTGGATTCGACTTCAGCTTGTACGTCTCACTTTTGTTCTAATAACTTGATCTCACTTATAAATGGCAATTTTGATTCAAGAACATGACCCAAAAATTTTAAAAGTTATATTTTCTTCCAAAAAAAATCCAAAATCTACCAATTATTGACATCAAGATTAATTTACAGACACCTTGCAAACTACATGTACATAATAAGGAACTATTGCTACAATATTGTAACTTATTAATATGATTCCATTTATTAGGATCATTGCCACAATTAATTTTAAAAAAATTTACACATAACACGTGATTTATATGAATTTTAAGAAAAATGATTCTCGTGGTTTATGACCACAAATGCGATACCATGGGATCATCTTGTGCCTATGTAAATCATTAAATGGGCAAATGACACCGGACATCACTAACATTCGATTTATTTACCATATTTACCACTGACGTTCATTTTCGTGCTAAAGACATCACTCATGTTCCAATACTATTTCAAGCCGTCTACCTTCCGCCAATTTTGCTAAAATCGCATTTTTAAGCACAAAAATTAGAAGGACAACGTAGTTACAACACTTAAAATTATTAATAACTACTTCTAGATATTACATTTCCTCCCTAATTAGTCATCAATTGAAACTTTTGAAAAACGACACATATTCAATTTTTGAAAAGCCCAAAAATTTGACAAGCACAATACAATTAACCTTATAGAATTATTATCTCAAGTGAAGTTATCTCGAGTTCACTTTCATATAGTACTTCACTTTAACCTTACATTAACTTAAGTATCCAACGGTCTTTGGTTGGAACGATATAATTAAAGTTTGCATATTTAACGGAGCAATAAAAAACCTTTTAATGCTCAAATGAAGGAGAATTTTGTCTTTTCTTTATTAATTGAGCGTGAAAGTTGTGTCATGCTAGATGGATGAGGTAGTCGGCCCGGTTTCGGTGCATTAAAATATTCTTGATGAACGTTCATTAATGTACCCATTTAAAGGCTTCACGTGCATACTGTACCCACGTGAAACTTCATCATTGATTCAAGAAACAATATCAACATAACTTATATCCAAATTATATCATAACAATAGTACAGTACCACAAGCTTCTATCCAATAACTTGAACCCAACATAAATGTAGCAAAATATATATATGATTTGTAAATTGACCCACAAATATATAGATAATTATAACGTGGTCCTTAATTATATAGATAATTGCAGCGTGGCCCTTAATTTATGAGATATTATACCCAGACTCCCTTGATGAATCTGATGCATGGAAGTATTGATACACCCAATCTTTTCACTGAGGTAGTAGCCGTGTTTTTAAAAAAGGTCAAATTACTATACTGGCCTTGAGTAAAAAACTAACATTTTGCTAAATATCAATATCTTACGATTAATTGAGATGATAGTTTGAGACCAAAAGTGCAACTTTTGTATTTTTTAAAGGGAACTAAAGTTACACTTCAAGTACTAAACTTTAATGTAAACGTCAATTTTGGTGCCAAATAAAATACAATATATCACTTAGTAAGACTAAAGAGTTAATTACAGGAATGGTCCCAATAAGTGGGGGCCTAGTACAGTTTGGTTCCTGAAAGTCTCATTGTTGTTGAAATGGTCCCTGAAAGTGTGTATAATGGTGCATTTTGGCCCCTAATCCGTCAACATTGACAGTTTTCGGCATGAATATTAAAGTTTTGGGGCAAAAATGAAACTTTTGAGAAGTTGGTTACCTTAACAAAACTGAGGAGGACAAAATGACCAAATTACACCTTGATACACTTTTTTTTCTTTTTCTGATTTTTTTTAAAAAAATTTTCGATTGTTTTTCCTAGTTGAAAAGGTTAGATTTTGGTAGTTGTTTTACCAAACAGTTTCGGTTTCGTAGTTTTTGGCAAACAACTACCAAAATAAATAAAAAACCGAATACTTTTTTCAATACCGAAACTTTCATCTAAAAAAACTACCAACATCGAACTCTTTTTACTAGGAGAAAAATAAAAAAAAATCGAAAAAAAGAATTGACAAAAAGAAAAAAGAAAGTGTATCAAAATATCGATGGGGGGTAATAATTTAGTCATTTTTGAACTCCAAGTTTCAATTAAGGTAACCAACATCTCAAAAGTTTCATTTTTGCCCCAAAACTTTACTATTCACGCCGAAGTTCATCAATGTTGAAGGATCACGGACCAAAATCATCATTATACACACTTTCAGAAACCATTCTCGCAACAGTACAACATCAGACCTCCATTTAGTGAGACCATTCCAGCAATAATTAACTCTAAGACTAAACAACTACCGTGACAATGATCTCACCCATTTTGTAACTAGAATAATAGTCACAACTCACAAACCACCACAATAACTCGTTTAGGTCCATTATCAGACGAAACACATCACCAATTCAAACACGAAATTGCAATTTAGAAGAAGTCCTAAAATGTCTTGTGGTGACACCATACATGCATGTGAAGTAAGTATAAAAATATACATTACCAAGAACGAATGATGAATAAAACGACACATGATATCCGGGATCGAGTGTCGTATTCTCGTATACATGAGTACTAGCTGTCATGAGGGGCAGATATGAGAAGCGGACATATCTAATAAACAAGCTATAAACTGAGATGATGCCCTGCAGTAATACTAATTAATGTAGTATTTGTAAGAACTCTTCAAGTTGTAACAAAACTCCAATATTTTAGTAGAAATCTAGTGTTTTTTTGGGTCTAGCATTCTGATATATAGTGTCAGTTATCTAGAAGTTGTTAACTATAAAACTTAGTTTGACAACCTTGCATTATTTGACAATGACATACTAGCAACCATCACAAAAATAACTTGGTTGTAATAATTGAGAATCACATTTAATTAATTTAGATATTTCAACAAAATATATATACATATCACACGCATACCAAGTTTTAGAATAGAATTTGTTAGTCGATTCAACCTCTTATTTGAGTACAGGTAATTGTATAACATAATTATGTTCAATTATTGGTTAAGTAAGAAGTTAATTAATACTACTTCCTCCTTCCCAAAAAAGATCATTGCGGTTAAACAATGTGTTCAATTTTGACTTTGATCAGTTGATGATAAACTTTATAGGTTTTGAATTTATCAATTATTACCTATATGGAGTTTATATTATTGAATCATATTTGATGAAAAAAATATTAAATGGTACTTAGTACTCCCTCAGTTTCTTTTTATTTGATTGTTTGGGGAAAAAGTACTTTATTAAGAGATTGTGAAAAATTACATTGGGATTGTAAAAATGTGTATTGGAATTGTAAAAAGGTGCATTGAAATTGTAAAAAGGTGCATTAGAATTGTAAAAAGTGCATTGAAATTGTAAACAATCAAATAAAAAGAAACATAGAAAAAATGCTCAAACAATCAAATAAAAAGAAACGGAGGGAGTAGTAATTTTTAATATGGTTTACTCATGGCTCATCAATAGCTTTTTGATATGGCGTAATCGCACATGATATTTCTTAAGAGGACTCCCGAAATTTTAATATTAATTCCAAGATAAATGCGAACGTGCATAGAACATGAGATGCATATATATTACACAAAACGTGCATGCATGTTGCACAAGATGTGTGTCGTGATTATCCATTTTAATTACCAAAGGTGCAATCAAATTTTTATACTCCATAGTACATTTGTAATCTACATTTACTAACATTCACTAATAAGAAATAATTGTTAATGTCTTTTTTCTATAACTTTATTTTCTTTAACATTGTCTGAAATTGTTTGACTTAAAATTTTAAACAAGAAGAATATATGTCGATTATAAAAATCAATAAATATTACTTAATATACTAATCTTAAATTCAAGATACATTTTTTTAATATAAAAAACCACAATATTAGGTTGGACTTTTACATCAAATCATGAAAAAACATTGTATGTTTAATTGTCTGCAAAATAAAGTTGTAAAAAAATTTAAAGAAAAGTTGTGGTTAAGCAAATAGGCAACCTTTTGAATTTTTGCACAAGGCTCTCAAGATATCAAGACCAGGTTTGGATTTACTACTAAAAACATGATAATTTGATTCAAATCATCAAAATTACATGTGTCAACTAAAGTCACAAATTTTTTTAATTTTGAATAATAATGAAACTGCAGCTGGGAGACATTACACACAAATGATATCTAATAGTTTGTACTGTGGTAGATCATAGCTTTTCATTGAAGAAGTCTCCGGTTCAACTCATATTGAAAAAATATTTTCTACATCATTTTCATATATTTCAAGTGTACTTGCAAGTTTCGAAAACCTCTACTATGTGGGGTTTCAAGCCTACTTATTACAATTGAGCGAGTACGTAAATGGGTTACGTTCAAAGAGTTAATTACAGCAATATTCCTAATAAATAGGGTTAAATTCCACTTTCATTTTAGTAAGTGGCATTGTTACAGTAATAATTTTTGAAAGCGTATATCAATTTCGCTTTAATAACAAAATTAACTGTGCCTTTAGAACTTGATGTTTTGTGACATTTGGAGGTCAAAATATAAATTTTGAAAATATAGATTATTTTTTTCCTATTTTTCCGCTATAACTAAACAAGTAGCAAAAATAATCTCACTTATAATTTTTAACCTATTCAAATGCCTTAAACTCAAGTTTATTCATATTCTTCATGGTTTGGGGGAAAAAAGATTGTCCAAATTTTCAAAATTTGTATTTTGACCCAAAAAATAAGAAAAGAAAAAAGAAAAAAGGTAAAGTTCTAACAACATTATTAATTTTGGGATTAAATGCAAACTGAATGTACATTATCAGAGACTATTACTATATCAGTACCATTTACTGGGATCAAAGTACAATTATTGACCCACTTGATGAGATCATAGTTATAATTAATTTTACCTCCACATGATGAAAAAATAATATTTGGGGGCTTATAAGGAGTAATGTGAAGCAATCGCAAATTGGCATATTCATCTTTGGTTCCAACCATGGACCGAACAAGTGGACGATGAATGAAATTCACAAAAACAGAAAAAACTCGAACAACGACATCGTTATCGACGCATGACAATTGACACAGAACAAGATTTTTTTAACACATAACATAGTGATTGTTATAAAGTTGTTGTAACATCGATTAATACATTATGATGTGCACTACACATAACACACATCTTATGCTTATACTAGGAAAATGACCAAAAGTTGTCATTGGCTAATAATAAAACCATAAAAAGGAGGCCATCTATATATACTCATCAATGGAATCCTCCAGCAACCAACTTCGTTGGTGCATCCGGTGGTGGGGTTGGTAGAAGGGTAAGTGCGCATATCCCGCTCGCCGCGGCCGATATCGCTCCTACTATAAACGCCGGTAGGTTTCCACCTCCAAACAATGCATCCCAAGGACCACTTAGAACAGACACAAACATCTGTCACAAAATAAAAAAGAATATATATATTACTATTATTTAGTGTATCTCATCTAATAATAACATACAACAACCACTTTTAATTATTATTATTATATGAATGTTTGATTTTGAAGTTCGACGAGTAAGTGGTGTTTGCCTTTTGGACTTGTGTGTCACTATCCACCAAGGGCACATGCTATAATTGAACTTTTGTAACTAAAAAACAAGTGAGGATCGACCACCAGACAACTTAGTCAATGCACACTTCTTAATTTACTCTCAATTTTTTGGAAATAACTTGCATCACAAACATAATTCCATGGACTCATTCACAAGATTTAGACTTATTTTTTATTATATGTGTATATATAATCTAATATGGTTAAATCAAATGGTTCACGGGTGTTTGTGTTATTTGTATGTGTCTACAAGTTTAAATTAGACACTATTATTTTTACTAAATTTAACATAATGACATATATTTGTATTGTGTTAAAATTTATAATTATATACCTGTGGGACAACAATAGCAAGATTGAGGACACCAAGAGAGAGACCTGAAAAGATTGGCAGTATAAATATTAGAAGAAGAATATTATATTAGTACTCCCTCCGTCCCTAAAAGATTGTCACATTTTGACTTTTGGTAGTCAACAAAATACGATTTAAAATATAAATATCTATTATTATACATGAGAAAAAATCATAAAAAGTTAATATTACAAAAATATATATTGAGACGAATCTAACAAGGTCCTACAAGACTATATTATTTCTTATCGTTTAATGGGAATTCATGATCAAATTTTATTATGTTTGACTAACAAAAGTCAAAATGTGACAATCTTTTAGGGACGGAGGGAGTATTATTTATCTTAAACAAAAATGAAATACTAGTTTAATTTTATTAATATATTGTAAGCAAATAAACGTCACCTTGTCCTGCGCCTGATTTGCTTGAGAAAATAGATGCTAAAGCAAAAGGAATGCTAAAAGTTATCTGTATAAGGAAAAAAAGAACAAATTAAAGTAAATCTTTATGAACACTCTTGTTTGCCATATTTCATGTGTTACCATCATATATTACAATTCGAATACATATTTCATATATTGATATCGTGAATTGGAACTGTGGAAATATATTTTCCCATTTTCCACTTACATAAATTTAATTTTAGTCAAAAATAAAATACCCCAAACAAGACATGGGCCATCAACTAATTAATGACCATAATAAAAATTAGATTGAAGAATATTATGGAATATCTAAGAACAACATACTCGGAGAATTAATACTCTAATCAATCTATACCACATAGTTGATGAATGATGATAGTTATGTGTATGATGTTCTTGAAACATCAATATTGAATACATCATATATAGAAATTTATGAACATAAGAAATAATTAGGCTCATTTAATTAACTATGGCCCTTTTCAAGAATTTTGTTTCAGCCGACACTTGTTACATTCTTTACAGGGTCCCGTTGACACTTGTTACATTCTTTCATTCATTTAGCAAGTACCATAACATATTTCATCTTTCGATGAATTGGATAAAACCTTCTTAAATAAAAACCTATTTTCTCATTAATTTCAATACACATTTATGATTATTACTACAGTATATAAATCCAAACTAGGAAATAAATATTTAAACACAATCCATTGCATGTTAAACACATAGAGCACTTGGCAATCAATTTCCTCCTTTTAAGAAGCAAAACGGAGCATGCCCTCTACCATAGGTGCCACATTATCCATTTCCCCATAACAATATTTATTTAAGATAGATGAATTGGAAGGTGACATACGAAATTGACTTTTATATTCATAAATATTTTGATTTTGACTAATTTCAACACCGATGGACTCTATGTGTAAAGCTATTTCAATAATTAAATTTTATAAAAGTAGGTTAGTTAGTAATCGTTGAGACCGGGAAATAAGTAATCACTTTCGGTTACTTATTAAAAAAATTAGGTGAAAAGTTGTCACTTTCCTTACAAGGAACTTCAACCTTTAATAACTAGTTTAAACTTTAAACACCAAATTAATACTCCCTTTTGTTCTTTTTCCTTCTTAATTATCTTTCTAATCTTAAATTTTTTACTTTTAAAAAAAATGGTATTTCTAGCATAAACAATTATAATTTTTTACTTGTAATATACCTTTTAACTATTTTTTAGTAAATTTTCAATTCATCAGTTATATAATAATTTTAATAAATTATCGTTTTATATTATTAATATACATTTTGAGTAGATTATTTTCCTTAGTCTACGTCCAAATAACTAAAACGACAACTATAAAATAACGAACATATAACAAACAAATTCAAGCACCACATACCACATCAATAATTTAATATAACAAGAAGAAAAACATCAAATTAAATAACTTACAGCTTGAGGGATTCCCAGAACACCAAAGAGAGTCAAAGCTCCAGCAATAATCCCAGGTTCCGGTTCTTGAAGTGTCAACTTCCCATCCGAACCGGTAGTATAATGGCGAGATGATTCAGCCATTTTGGTAACCAAAACAGTCAAAGCCAAACAAATTGCTAAAATGAAATTAACACCACCCCACAATCTCTTGACACCACCTAGTAATTTCGATAGATAAGGAATCGCGACCGAGGCAAAACCTAACACAACCGAGTTAATCATCAAGCCTAACGAGCCGGCTCGGACACCGTTACTATACAAAGTCCCCTCGTTAGGTACCCCACCATACACTTCCTTACCCATCCAATCGGTATCGAACAACAAGAATGGGAACCATGCAATCCAATTTAGGCATGTTACTAGTAACAAGAACCACATAGGTCTAGGTAAATCTTTTAGTGCACCAATAATTTCACCAAAAAAGGGTAGTCTCATGCAACAATTTTGGTCCGATGTATCATCGTTGTTTTTCTCGGGTGTCGGGGTCTCGGGTTCGAGTTCTGGTTCTTTAACTATTGTGAGGGCAATTGTGGTTAAGGTAGTGAGGAGGGCTATGGATAAGAAAAAACATGATTTTAAATTAGCACAATAAACATCGCATGCGCTTGTTTTTGAAAATGGGAACATTTTGTATAAATTTTTGTATGCTCCAGCTGCATAGCCTAGAATATTTCCTACTGCCATGAAGAATGAAAATGCAGCATTTGCTGTTCTAGTTCTGTTGCTATTTCCACCTGATAAATCCGCCAAGAATGCTCGACATGGACCCTAAAATAATAACACAAATTATGTTATAATAACATTATATTTAAAATTCAAGTCACTAATAATAAAGTACATATTAAATAAGTAACATCTTTTCAATTTGAACAAATAGCATCAAATTTTATAACCAAAGAAATGATAAATATAAGATATCAATATAATTAAACTAATGAAAAAATTATTTTGAACATTAAATTAAACTTTAGATGACTCAATCGATGCATGCAGGCTGATTTTTGAAAATAAATTAATATTTTATTTCATAAAAATTGTCCAATTTTGAATTTTTGAAAAAATTAATGATATCTTTGTAAGTTGTAGTAGTAGTTAAAGTATGTGGGTATAAAAAACACATATAGAAAGTAATTAAATTGTAGTCTCTCTCTCCTTTTGCCCTTTATTTAAAGATCATTCATTTTTTGCAAAAAAAGTTTATTAACTTTTTCTTACAATATACGATATTAATAACCTAGAAATTTCATTTTTTGTGAAAAAAATTTCCTTAAATTTAGGGAGGAAGCTAAGACTACAAATTACTGAATGAAAAGTGTAAATGGTAAATAAAATGGTAGGGTCCCAAACAATTACAAAAACAATGTTGGAAAATAAAAAAAATTCAAGTAACTAATTTAGTCTAAAGTGAATCGTTGCATGCATGATGAATTCTTGAAAATAAAAACAACAAATGATCGATTTTGATGAATATATTATACCTGCAATGTATTGTTGGCCACATCAAGAATCCAGAACCCAACAACAAAGACAGCAATAGCCCTCGGCTTCGACACTTTGCCGAGGGGGTCACCAGATGCGTGACCAACGTCGGCCGCAAATCCGATAAGGAACACCGCCACCCCCACCAGCGCAGCCCCGGCGGCGATAAACGGCCGTCTACGGCCAAAGCTAGAGCGACATCTGTCACTGTAGTAACCCACCAACGGCTGAACAATCATGCCGGAGATGGGCCCACAAAGCCAGATGTAAGCAGCGTATGTGTGTGGGATACCTAGTAGTTGAACATAGGGTGTGAGCAAAGAGAGCTGAAGGGCCCACCCGAACTGGACTCCGGCTGCTATGGAGGCCACTAAAATGATCTTGGGGAGGGGGGAGGCTGGTGGGGTGGTGGGTGGTTGTGAGATTTGCAAAGGTGGCACAGCCACTTTTCCATTGCGATTTTCCATAGTTTCTTGAAATGAAGTTGTTTTTTTTACTGTGTTTTGGGAGGAGATGAATGAAGTATAATGTGAGGCATATGAGTTTGAGAAAATGGGAGTGTATTTATAACACATTTTGGCCTGGTGGAAGGGTGGGGTGGGGTGGGGGTGGGGTGGGGCGGGGTTTGGGGTAGGGGGTGGTAAGGTCGGTGGGGTCCTTATCCGAACAAGATTTTAAACGTATGCTATTTATTTTTGTGCGTAAAAAGTCGACGGTAATAAATCTCTCTCAGTCCGATTTTACTGAACTTGTTGGACTCTAGTAGAGACTTACGTACTTGTAAGAATCGATTTGTGGTAGACTACCTAAGTACATACCAAAATGATGCATCGAATTTCGTGAAGAAATGAGTATCTTTAATTTGTTATTATGGATTAGATTATTGGAAATTACATTTCATATTATTTTATCATTTGTAATAAGAAAAAGAATAGTTAAGTTACACATAAATTATATAAGTAACACGAGATCAATAACAGCTACTTGTAAAATACATTTTGAGGAGACCAGTAACGCAATACTAGCCCTACTAAGAACAATCTTGTTTATAATGTGGTAACAATCACATGATTTTAGGATTGACGTTAAAGCGAAATTGAGTGCGAGAACTAAATGTTATAATACATCAAGTGATAAACATTTATGTCTGTTGACGTTTCTTCATTTGGCTCACGTTAGCAAGAGCTCCATCGTGACCATAGGTCTCGATGGGTTTTCTTTCAATGAGCTTGTCTTCATTGAGGGCTCCTCCATCTAGTGTCCATGTCTCGATGGAGGTTTTGATGGACATTTTTTATAGGTTATTGTTGTCTAGAGCTACGCATGGAGAACTCCAGGTTTCGATGGTGCTCTCAATGAACTGCTTTCTGAAGAGTTTATTTGAGAGCCATTTCGTATATTTATATACAAGATGTGCTTTTTCGAAATGAGTAAAGAAAAATAACATTTATTTTCTTCTCTAAAACATATTCTCTCAACATACTTACAATTCTTGATAAATTGGTTTTCTTGATTGAATAATGCATCAACAAGAGTAGATTCTTAGTATTTTTGAAACTCTCGATTCACCCTGAAGTACTTATATAAGGGCGAAATAGTTTTAAGGAAAGAGCGTTTGCTTGTTTGAGGAATCTATTTTATATGTTGATTGCCTTGTTTGATTATGTGTATATTCCCGCTTGATTATACTTTGGCAATGCTACTATGCTTTTGATCTAATAATGTCATGAGTCACATATTTTTTTCATTTTTTTATAAATTAACGAGAAAAGTATGAAATATAATAATTTTACAAATAATAAATATAAGACATTAGAAATTACTAATTAATGAACAATAATAATAAATATGAGATAAATTTCCTTCAACAAAATTTAATCCTAAGTTCAAGAGCTTGAATCAAATGTTAGTGGACAACATGGACAGTCACAAGCCACATCTTGAAACTATATGATCTACCTGTAAAATCCCACATATATGATACGACCATTAAGATATTTTCGGTCCAATAATAATATTACAAATTTAACAAGGGGAAGTTTTAATAACCGACTTTAAACAAGGATTTAAAACAATTGGTATTATCACCGTAATTATTAAACTGTGACTTCTTCCCTAATTTCTTAATGTGAGTAATAATCTCACAAGTAAAATTTTAAAGTTATTGGGAGTCGATCTCAACAAAGTTTGAAAAAATTATAAGCTAAATTTAGGAGAACTAATCAACTATAATAATAACACTATTGTATAAAAAATTTATCATGATAAATCTAGTGAAAAAAACACCTCAGACGCCGTCCATATCTAAAAGTGAAGTGAGCGTTGGGAAGATTGGTCATTAATTTTTTGTTTTATTAATTATAACAATCCAACGGCAATTACGTGCGTGACTTCCAAATTACACATAATTTTCCCTTTAATTTTCCTTTTTCCTTTCACTTTTGAACAATTATCGGAATTTTGAATTTAGAGGTCGGTCGTCTGCATTTATGAATATATTTAACTTTTTTTATTATCTATAGAGTTTTTTTTTCTTTTTGTAAATTAGCGACAAGGTGAATATCGAACCAATGACCTTCTGGACACAAGCAAGAGCTTTTTTCATTAGGCTATTCAGTCAACTCAATTATTTATAGAATTAATTGTTGGAATGGTCCCAGTAAGTGGGTTCTGGTGCAGTTTGGTATTCGAAAGTCACACTGTTGCGAAAATGGTCCCTTAAAGTTTTGGGGCAAACATGAAACTTTTGAGAAGATAGTTACCTTAATGAATCTCGGCGGACAAACTGATTAAATTTACCCCTTGATGCACTTTTTTCGACTTTTTTTTCAAATTTTTTGAGTTGTTTTTTCCTAGCAAAAGATGTTCGATTTTCGTAGTTGTTTTAGCAAAAAGTTTCGGTTTTTGTCAAAAATGTTCGAAATAAAAAATGTTCAATTTTCGTAGCTTTTTGGCAAATAACTATCAAAATAAAAAAAAATCAAACATTTTAACCAAAATCTAAACTTTTATTTAAAACAACTACCAAAATCGAACTCTTTTTACTAGGGGAAAAAATAAAAAATAAAATCAAAAAAAGTGTATCAAAATATTGGGGGTAATTTAGTAATTTTGTAACTCCAAATTTCATTAAGGTAACCAACTTCTCAAAAGTTTGATTTTTGCCCCCCCAATCTTCACTATTCACGCCGTAAACCATCATTGTTAATGAATCAAGGATCAAAATGCACCACTATACACACTTTCATGGATCATTTTTGCAACAGTGTGACTCATTTCAAGGACCAAACTGCACCAGACCCGCACTTATTAGACCATTCCAGCAATTAACTCATCATCTATACTATACTAGATGTGTGTACACAGTCCAGCCTGTGTGCAATTAATTTATCATATTTATAATATATAATTTTTGATCAATTGATAAATATAATATTTATAGGCTAATACTATTTCTTTTATCTTAATTAAATTAAATTTAATGTGTAAAATAACATTAGATATTAAAAAGAACAAAAAGCAATTTTCATAAAATGAAGATCAACTTTTTTATGTCTATTAGTAAGTAGTTATTAAACAAAATATTTATATAAAATTATATATTCAAAATTCAAAATATAGTTTATTCTCCTAATTTTTTGGAGAATTGAGAACATGGGGCTTCACTTTTTTAATAACTAATTCATGCCTTCCCATATTATATATGGTAAAGATTATATAATGGCTAAGGTTAAAGATGCCAGTTGCCACATTTCAACTTCTCATTTTTTCAATTAGTTACTCATATACAAAAGATAATTACTCATTGATCTTTTTTTTAAGGATAGCAAAAGTAACAGAATTTGAAATCACCCAATATTACAATTTTCACCACTCACAAAAAAACTATCCTATTCAATTACCATGACATTTGTTTTGGTAAAAATATTTTATTTACAATATTTGCATGTTTTAAGACGTGAATATATATAGTACAATATTTTTTAATATGTTTTATAACTGCAAGATTTTAATTACTATGCATCAAACGAGTTTAATGAATTACAAAAAAGTAGTTATTATTAATGGATTACAAAGCTTTAATTTAGCGAATCACTCAATCCTAATTATGCTAAAATTCTGTTCTGTGATCGTGTCTTTTCTCTGCCTAGCTAGAAAAGAGAGACCATCAAGTGATGATAGCTAGTTTGATTCTCGTTGCACTAATCTTTTTTATTTCTTAAATTTAAGAGATTCTTTTTCTCAGGATATGCTTTATCTAGAATTTTTTTATATGGATTTTATAAATAAAGTCCTCTATCTTTCTTGATTTCTTTTTTAGTTGTTTGTTTACAAATTAATAACTAAGTCATGTTTCTCCACGATTTGTAGGGGTGATTAGCAGACTAAATGCCATTCATGCATTCAAGAAAAATAAATAAATAAAAAAGGATCCATTTGTTTGGTATTCAATTGTATTTAATTACTTTTGTAAGTGTGAAACCATCACACTAACAATCATTACACACCTCTGCTATGGAATATACGGATCGCGGGATGTGCCCCTACACATATTTGCCCTGGAATACACGGAAGAGGCCAGGTAAATCGCGGGATGTGCCTCAACTGATAAGGGGACTAAAGCTTGCATGTTAACCACTTTGAAACACAAGATTCGCTCCGAATGAAAATTAAACTTACGTTATATTTAACTACTTTTCTAATTTTATAATATATCATAACAAAGTGTAACATAAAATGTTGTTCAAAATATAAAATATTAAATCTCAAACTCTTTTTATATACAACCAAGAAAGGGTTGAAATTATGTATCCCTCTGTTTATTTATTTAGTTCTACTAGAGACACGCATACTATTTTAATACTCATATTTATTAAATTGCATAATTTTTTAGAGTGAATCACAAATTAATAATGATGAAAAATAAAAGAAAATTACTATAACATTAGTTGATCTAATATTAGTAAGAGAATCACCAATTTTAGTGCTTAACCATTATTTTTGTCCTACATATTCCATCATTACTTATTGAAGCACTCACATAAATTGAGAAAGAAAGAAGAGAAACAAATGAATGGATTTAGGTAAAACAAAAAGAGGATCCAAACCCATTATAATCCTAAAACTTATAAAATTTTGCCAAATTGCATTTAGATAGAGTCTCTTACTTTAACTATAAGAGTATCCAAAGTTGTGACCAAAGTCAATATTTGAAAAAGTGGTTCCATAAGTTGACTGACACGTATACACGAGGTCAACGATTTAATCACTTGAAAAATGAAGGAAAGACTATTGTTCGAAACTTCATCGATGGTCCCTCGATCACCGGCCATATTTGTAATTGGACCAACAATAACCAAAAATGCTGCTGAACTCAATGAAAAGAAGTCTAAATTAAGTATAAAGTAATCATAACAATAACATGGTTTAACAACGTAACATACATTCTTTTGGGTTCTTTTGGGTGGTTGAGAATTTCAGATCAACATATATTTTTATCATCTATTATCTTGGTTGTTAAGTTTTTACATTGTGGTGTTTGACCATCTTTAGTAATTATGTGAGTTAAAATGCAACAATCATTATTCATGTTTGTTTGTGTTTATTAATCAAATCACTCGTAGGAAATATTATAGTGTCATTTACTCGTCGACCTTCTTAAGCTGATTACTTTTATTACTGGTGTTAACTATTTGTGGAGTCAATTGTTAGTTAACAAATCTGCAATGCACATGACATTTTAGGGGCAAAATAGTAATTTTATCATTAAAATATTTTTAAAATGGGGAGAATAGAATCAACCCAAATTGATTGGGATGATAAATTACAATTTTGCCCCTAAAATAGTCATATTTTTGGCACATACATTGACAAACAATGGACTTCGTGAAATAAATAACTGCAACAATAAAATAACCAACTTAAACATATATGATTGTAAAGTAAGTGAATAATAAATACAAATAAACATAAGTGATTGTTGCAACCTTTTACCCTAGTTATGTGTTAAATAATATTTCATATAAAGTTTTTCAGTTGCTACCGTTTTCAAAATAGTTTTGAATAGCTAAATAAAGATTAATCATCAAAGAAATTGTTTAATTACTATAAATCTATTTTTTTATTAGATAAGCAAATAATCTAGCAGTTTAGCTAACGTCTCTTGATCCATGAAGTTAAAGTTCGAATTTGAGGAAAAGGGATCTCAATTCTTTAATAAAGTTCATAACAATACAATTATTGTAACTGGAGAAGTTGTTTGGTATATGAAGGGACTGCTCTGGAGCATGCCTATAGACACACAAATAATGTGTTAAGATATTGTGAGTTGGTGAAGTTGATATCATTAATTATCAAGAGGCTTTGTAAATTGTAAGCAATTTAATTTTGACCCCATCAAGATCCTTGTTTGCCCATATACCCAAACTAATGAAGAAAGTGGACAATTGAAGTGGAATGTCCAGAGAGTGGAATCAATTTGGCCTCACACACAACACAACACAACACAACACATTATTGCAAGCTAATGGAGAGGTGTGTAATATATACCT
This sequence comes from Echium plantagineum, assembly GCA_003412495.2. Classification (NCBI taxonomy): domain Eukaryota; kingdom Viridiplantae; phylum Streptophyta; class Magnoliopsida; order Boraginales; family Boraginaceae; genus Echium; species Echium plantagineum. The sequence continues at coordinate 15,085,949 of CM016561.1, read as the reverse complement.
TTATACCATGCCTTAAAGAGGAATGCAACTTCTTTAACCAAATTTTAATACAATATCATGTTTTGACACTTAGGGAAAGAATATATGTCCCCAGTAAATTAAAATTCTAGTTAAAAGGCTTAATCATCAAAATCCATTGTACCTGGCCACATATATATTAAGGTTTATTTGTGTTTAATCAAACATAAGGGAATGTATTGGAAATGGTGGTAGTACTAAAATATGTTCACATAGCATTATACTAGTAAAAAAATATCTATGTAGAATATATTAAAGTCTTTGGAGTTTACATATATTGCACTAATTAATTTTGTATAGTCCTATCAAAGATCTACTTCTATCTTACCTACCTTGTAATTTAATTACATAAAACATGTTATGAGTTTCTTAACTATGGTTTATGGATTACAAATTACAAATTGTAATTATTTCTAGGGCTTTAATATTGAAGATGTACGTGGAGATTCATATAGTAACGATGTGCAAATGAGTCATCTAAATGTGTATATATGTGTATACGATCCATAAATTAACACTTAAGTATGTTAAAAGTAAGATACTTACTCCGTTCTTTTATATTTATGTTTCTAGCTATTTGTACATAGAATAAGAATTAAAAAATATAAAAAATAGTAAAAAAGTATATTGAATATGTAGAATGACAAGCAATTGAGATAGTTGTTAATTACTTAATAATAGAAAGTAGTTAAAAAGTGCATTGGAATGTAAAAGTATAACTTTGTATGCTAAAAAGATAAATATTTTGAAACAAAAAGTAAGGCTACAAAGATAAATATACAAAAAAATGGAGGGAGTACTCTTATACTTACTTTTGAATCACTTTTATAATTCTGATAAAAACTTGAGACAAATAGTTACTTTAGACTCTTTTCAAAATGATCGTAAATTATCTTGTAAGTATATATCTTGTGTATAAACGATCTCTAATACTCTTCTTTACTAACATTTAACGGAAACATTAATTTATTTATTATTTGCACATATTGACATACGGTACATATATAGAGGCTAGAGTACGTTACATTTGCGCATATCATTACCATTTACCACACACTTATTACACGACACAGTCCAACAATATTTCATTTACTGATACAATTTCATCGATTTTGTCGAAGACGATGTGCATGTAATAATTGTACATGCATGCTTGAATCTGAGTGGAACTAGAGTTCGAAGTTGACTTTTATTCGATGACCATATTTATAACAAAATAAATGAAGTTTATTAATGTTGTTGCAACTAAAATCAGACTCCATGTTTATTTCACTTCAAGTGCTTCAGTATTATTGCTGACCTTAGCCAGCCTGCTACCAAAAATGATGTATATCCATAATTGACCACAACCTGCTACAGAAGTGTTACCCTCTAGACTGTAGCACGTTACAACACTCATAGTTTTACATATTTCATTATTCCACAAATATAGAAAATTATCAAAAAGATCTTACATTGACTTCAGTAGTTATTTATTAGTTTCATAACTAAATATATAACTTGCACAAATAATTATTGATATTGATATAAAATGTACAGTTTAGTACTACTACTCCACAGTTTATATTTTTGAAATATCAAGTTCTTATAATGTTTACACATATAAAATAAAAAGTATTTATGTTTTAAATCATGATGGGTTTTACAAAGAAGGATGAGGTAGTATCTATTTTGATGAGGTGAGAGAGATCAAAAGGTATAGTCCCTCCAAGCACCCTTTTTGTTTTAAATTTCAACTTACTTTAATCCTTTTTAAATTTTTAGTTCTCCTATTTTATTCTACTTAAATAGGCCTCTTCTTTTATTGTCATCTTGATTTCGCCTCTAAAAAATAATGAGACCAAAATAGAATTTTCAAAACTTAGATATTTCTTGAAAAATATGCACTTTAATCCATCTTTCCGTAAAAAATTTAACGTTTTTCTCCAAAGAGGACTAAAGTGCACATTTTCGACCAATATCAGAGATCATTTGCGGAAACTGAACATTTATAAGAACTAAAGTGCAACTTGCACATATTATCTAAGATCATTTTAACAATTATTTTCCCAAAAAGTATTATGAAATTTGATATTTTAATAGTTTAGTTTATTTTAGATTTTAAACTCAATATTTCAGTTTGTATTGTATAATATTTATGACAATATATCAAAATTAAATGTTGTACTCACTATCCCTTAGATATTGTCTTTCTAGCCTTGTATTTGTTTTAAAATATTTGCCCTTCTAGCATAGAAAAATTGTTCAGTATATTTTTTACTACTTTTTATTATTGACTGTCCTTATACATTTTCAATGTACACTTTATGTTTCTTAATTTATGTACAAATAGTTAAAATAGAAATTACTATAAAAGAACATAGGAACCATTAAGGCGGGTGTCAATTCTCATATGGTGTAATTAAAGCTAAAAATGTCAATTAATAGTTTATACATATAGTTTATTAATGTTAATATTAATAGTTCATATCAAACTCTAATCTTTTTAGTTGGATGGAGTACTAAACCACTCTTGGATGCTTATAATATTCTATACAAAGATTATTCTTTTTTTAAAAGTTTGAAATAGTAATTCCATATGTCACAATTTAATTACTCCTATCCTCTTTTCATTTATATACTTCTATCTAGAAGATATTGCCAAAGATGAAACGACGTAATCCTACCTACTTAGGATATGGTCTGTACATGTCATTATTATGAGATTTTATTAATTGCAAAAAATAAATAGTAATAACTTTTAACCCTCTATATATTCTTCCCCTATGGACTATGGTATGTGTAGTTGGATAAGATTGAAGATGCTCAAAAACATTATTTGATATTGATGATTGGTGAATAAAATATATCACCTTATATATTGTTTATGGTAGCATATATGTCATATTATTGATAGGAGCGAAAATTCGATACCCAAAAATAAAGAATAACTTTTGCAGTGGTCTATTTAAAAGATGCAATAATCGGATATGATATTATGACGATATTTTTAGAAATTATTGGTGGAATATATATGTATAATATGTACATAGACTTAATTGTGCATATATAACAGAAAAATTAGGCTGGTGCAGATTCAAAAGTTTGCTCGGTTAATTAATCTTAATGTGTGAACTAGGTGTATGTATGTGCCTTGACTGGCTCATAACTTTGCTTGGTATAAATCTAAGTTAATTTTAAGTTCACCTTCTTACTTAACAATTCGATGAACTAGCTCGATATAAATTGGACGGAGTTAATTATATATAAATATTTAATTTCGTGAAACGATCTTGTTTAAGTATCATAATACTATTAGTGCTAATCTATTTAAGATATATACATTAAATTTATATGTGACGAGTTTTGTATTGAATTTAGATACTGAGGTCTTTGCTTATTCTGATCGAGTAATATAATGACTTGTTTTACTATACTAATGCTTCATTTACTATACATACAGCAACATACATAATACTCCGAGTTAGCATATGGTAATTGAGTTTTATGCAAGTCATCTCTAACAAATAAATAAACAACACTAAGTGTCGTTAAACATATGACTCGTTTAGTGATGATCGACCTACACTCTTAACTCGAGTCTCAAGTCTACTCCACTCGACTTATTTTATAATTGGGATAGTTAGCAATTGGAAAAGAGGATATAGAATAGAGATATGCTGAAGCTAGTGGTGGGTGCAGAGAGCCAACCACAAATATTTCTCCTCTTCTGAATTTCTGATTTAGACCTTTATTCTAACCTTAATATCAATGGAACGAATTTTTCAGAGTTGTTTTCACTTATATTCCATTTAACATATTCATTGGACCACTTATGTCTTTTTAACTAAATTCTGCTTGCGATCGATATACCAATGTTCTCCTCACCCCTCCCATGCCCAACTTTTATTATATCCATAATATCAATTTTCGTTATTAAATATATATAGATATAATCGTTATTAAATATATACATATATATTGAGCATATTATTGGACATACATTGAGATTATTTTATACACCTTCTGATTGTGCAACAATTTTTTGTAAAATAATTCTATATAGCTAATATTTTTAATAATTATTCCATTGAATTATAATTATTTGACAGAAGTAGTAACATATGGAGAAGAATTACAAATTGGAGGTTGTCGTCATTTTAAAATATTCTTTTGGAAAGGTCAGTTGTCATTTTACAAAAATGCTTATATTGGTTTTTGTTGCTTTCTATATTTCCCATGAACTTTTTCTGTAGCAGCCAAACACGAATTATTTTTGTAAAAAGTGAAGGGGTTAACATCAATGACTATCAAAATGGAACCAGTCAAAACTCAAAAGTCCGTCCCAACACCAAAACACTTATGCATAACTCGTGATCTAAATTTTATCAAGTGTATCTCCTTGTCTTCTATTTTCTTATATTTTTTAACAAAAATTTTGCGTACGATCAATCAAATCATGCTCGTAATAATAAGGTACATGAGATCGCGGCTAAACTCTCGATATCTTCACAACTCTAAAAAAAGTTTGTGTATGTATAGTCCAAGATTAAGTAAAATTCTGTTAAGACCAAAACATTTAATTGGACACGTTCATTTGAATTGTTGTTTATACCTTATGTCAATTTGATGGTTTGGGCACTATCTCTGACAGAATTTTGAATAGATTATGTCTTAGAATAGATTAGTTGGTTTGTCCTCATACTCTGAACCAAGATAAAAAGAATGCCAATTCTTCCTCTGATTTTGCACTATAAGTGACTTGCATTTTTTCTTCTTTTAACTTTGATCATTAATCAGAATTCATTAGCCAATTCTTTTCACAACTTGCATTAACCAACAGCTACCGACCATCCCATGGACGGGAACCCTTCCCCCGCCCCCCGGTACATCTTGCGCCTACAGGCAACTATAACTATCTAATAAGAACACGAGCCACGGGTTCACAATAGGCTTTGCCGTTGCAGGAGAAGATGTCAGGACTCAGGAGGGAAGATGCAACTCTGGGTAAAGAACGATGTCTGCTCACTTCCATCTGTGTCCACTCCAGCGATCAAGTCCAATGCCTCGAGTCCATTACTCATTGTAGCCATACCATCAATTCAAGTACTTAGCACTCGAGTTTCTTTATTACGTCACGTCCTCCATTTTTCGAGTTTCCAAATATCAAGGTTAGTGGTTACATAATGGAATATGAAGGAAGGGGTGCTCCTAGACCCTAGTCACTCAATATCAATAGGCTGAAGGAAGGTTATCAGAATTCGAAAGTGTGTTTCACATTCATAGGCCTTAGACCAATGAAATGAATGAATCAGGACCAATAACAGTGAATTATCACACTTGAACAGAGCAATAACAAGCAGCAACATGGATAGTACCTCAGGCCTCAGCAACTGCACCTTGGTGAACCATAAACATTATCGATAATGACTACTCTATACCCCCTCATCACACCTAGGCGGGGGTGTCTTTTAGAGGCATTAAGACATGTTGATGAGAAATGTAAATTCCTCGCAAACGTAATTCCAGTTTGACAAATATTGTTAATCTAGATCATGAGTTCATGACTCATCCATACAATCAATAGATCAGCCAGCCAAAAGGAAAACCATTAATACAACTGAATATAGAAATGATGAATAAATTATGAAATACTAGAGGGATATACTTGGAGAGCAAAAAACGGCATACAATTATTAACAGCCATTATTAACAGAATACATCTAATCAATCATTAATAAAAGAATCCAATCTTGGACAAGTAGCCATAAGTAAAAATGCACTAATAACTAACTCATAACCTCATTGAATGTCAATCATCAATCATTAATATTTAATAATACTGAGACGTGTATCTACTGAAGCATGCATATGTGATATGTGAGTGCACTGATAATAAGTAACACTACCAGATGCACTCATAGCTAATTCATAACCTCTTTGAATGTTATCATGCAATCATTGAGTGCACCTGTATCTACTTTCACATTTGCTACAAAAACAGATACTCCCTCCCTCCTTTTATCTAATAACCATTTATTTTTACACAAACTTTAAAGAAAATTCTACAAATGAAGTTTTCCCTCCAACTTTTTTTACTTAATTGGATAAAATGAATACTAAAAAAGGGATTTTCATTTTAGAAAAACGGATCTTATATTAAGGGACGGAGGGAGTACTTCGATACCACCAGTAAATATTACTTCGAGAATGCTTATCTAATACGAAAAATTCATTAGTGTTACATTTGTTTTCTGTAAAAGTACATAAAACTAATACTCCGTAGATCCTTAGAATATATGTATTAGTGAGTAGTGACTGCTTCATAATGTGAATTACATGACTAGTAAGTAGTAACGTTACATGTTTACATTCAAACTCATTGAATGACCTTTAATGAGTCCTTATGGCCTATGGGTTATGTACTTATGTCTTATGAGTTGAGTTGAGCTTCATATTTGGGGATGGGGTTGATCTATTAGTAGATATGGGCTGGCCCCACTGCCCTGGTGTATATTTCCGGCCCTGATATACATTGAGTTGGTTGATCTTTGTGCCGAACTCGGTCATCCCGGATGGATTTAGGAGTGTGTGTTTCGCGTAATTGATGATATTTTTTTAGCTATGTAGATTTTGTATTAAAAAGAAATCATAAAGAAATGGTGTCATACGTGCATAATTGACGATAAAACATATTATCAAAGGTTGTCAGCAATTGTCTTTAGACCGAAATATTAACTCTTTTTTATAATAAATTAACGATAAAAATTTGACTATAAGAATTTGAATGTAATGTATATCAGTCTCTATAACCACTAATCAGGTTCATGTATTGAGGAAGCATTCGGTTGTATAGGCTTATATGAATCTTTCTATTTCCAAATTCCAATATAATTTGAAGGTAGAGTATACGTGGTTTACGAAGCTTGAGAAAACACCAAGTTGTATATGCTATCATCCTTTCCTCGTTTAATTTGTTAGGATATTTGTAATTACATGAAAATCGATTCAATGAAAATTTCATTTTAGCTGGCCGTGACAAGAAATTTTATTAAAATTCAACTTTCGGACATGAAAAATGAAGATGTGATGATGTGGAAAACATAAAGACGAGTAATTAAAGATGAGTAAACACATAAAAACTGTTAGGATTATGCAATTAATGTTTCTTTTTTCCGTTTTTCCTCCTCAAAAAAAAAAATATTACACTTTTTTATAGTGTGAAGTTCGTGACAAATAACAACAATACAAGATAATATTTGCATGTCACGACATGTGTACAATAATCTGATCCTTGTATAAACAAATTTTTTCTTAAGATATTGAGATATGTTCATGATAATGTAACTATAATCATCTTTCCTTATAGTGGTTGTTATCTAATACAACAATGATGCTAAAATTATTATCCCAAATTATTAACATGTTAATTAAGGAGTTAAAAATAACAGTACTATCTTTTAATAGATACACATATATATACAAAATGTTTAAATGACAATATTAAAAGTTCAATTATCAAAACTCAGATATGACGATCATTTTCATAATTGAGATAATACAATTTTATATTATTATATATGCAACTAATAATGTATTACTTGAGAACATCAATGACTCAATGACCTAGTGATAAGGAGGCTTTTCCGTGACTTAAAGGGCCTCGGTTTTATTTTCACTAAAATAGGGGTAGTGGGTGGATTTTTTCAAAACTAATGCAGCCTCTTCGTACAATGTGAGTTTGAGTTTTGTAACAAGGGGCATAATTTTCTATTAGAGTGGTAATAAATCGGCAAACCCAAGTTCTCTAGCCTTCTGAGACATATCTCGTGAGTTGTCTCCTTGTGACAATCTGGGACAGGGTGCGATGGAGTCCCTACGATGAAGGTATCATCGTTATTATCGTCAATAACAATAATTAATGAAACAAACATAGATAAAATAACACATATAAATAAGGTGATGACACATTATTAGTTATATTTATTGACATGTTTCCAAAGTTCATTAAATGGATTAATTATCATTAATTGTTATTTATAATTATATTTAAATGTAATTAATTATTATTATTAAAAAATATTATTTATAGAATAATATTCAGGTGATAACCTACAAGACATATAAATATTTCTTATTAATTCACCAACTACTATAATGATGGTAGTTTTGGATTCACATGAAAAAAAAAGTAAAAACTGACAACCATACAAATATTATGACTTCAATACTGCCTCAATCAAAATTTGAAGCATATTATTGATTTTAATGAGAAACCAATAAAGTAATTTTCGAAGTTGTATATGATTTTAATGTTGTACTCCCTCCATCTCAATTTGTTTGTCCACTTTCTATTTTGGGAGTCAAACTTTAAAACTTTTGACCATAAATTTCTATAAGTCTAAAAGAAATAAAATAGTCATATGAGATGTTGTTAGGTTCGTTTCAATGTATATTTTTCAAATATCAAACTTTTATAATTTTTGTGTGTGTAGAATTCGAGATATTTACGTTTTAAATCGTGTCTCGGCGACCGTGAAAATCAAAACAAGCCAAACGAAATGGGAAGGAGGGAGTATATAGGATTTGATGAAGGTAGAATCGAATGATGATATAATATCGTTTAATTTGGACAATATAATCTTATAGGGACGAACTGTTGCAAATGGTGTATGTTAATTGATTAATGGTATAGTGATAACTAATGATGGATGGCAATTAGATAACACATAACATCACACATTTTGTTACTAAAACACATTGAAATCACATGACAGGGCTTACACGAAATTTGGTATAAACTGATGATCCTTCGTCACACAAAAACGAAAACATCAGGACTCAAAAAACAGACATAAAACTCAACAACTCGACCATCTATATGATAACTCGATGAAGACCAAACTTAACCATATTGCTAATAACCTCCCTGGGTGTTTCCTCCACCACGACGACCAGGTGTTGCGCCAGCATACATGACGATGAAGGGATGCCTGAGGAGCATAGCAGCAGTCCACCTCTCAGTTGGGTTGGTCTTCAAGCAACAACCAACGAAATCTTGAAACTCCTTTGAACTAGTAGGTGGGGCAACAGGAGGGGCATTCAGGCAAATGGCAGACGTCAATGCAGCAAAATCAGAGTTTCTGGGAACATTCAATGGAAACTCCCCCTTGTAAAATTCAAGAACACATAGCCCCAAGCTCCACACATCTCCAGCATACCCATTATACCCTCCATTGTTGAGCTCATCAGGGTTGATCCTCTCGGGACTCATGTAGGCAATTGTTCCAACTGAAGAGCTGCATGGATCCATTGTTGCAGAGAGGATTCTACTCACCCCAAAATCCGCAATCTTGACTTCGTCATTCGAGTTCATGAGCAAGTTCGATGGCTTGATGTCCCGATGGACTATCCTGTTGCGATGGAGGTAGGCCAATCCCATCAAGATTTGCTTCGTCAACTTGGCTAAGGTGGCCTCATGCGAGATTTCAGCACCATCCAGAGACCCCTCATCCATGTATTCCAGGAGTAGCTGCATCAATCACACAACCAGAATTTTTATGTTAAGTGACGTAACTAGAATTTTTATATTAAGATGTCCATAAAATCAAAGGAACAAATACAAGACTATAATAGTAACGCGAACCAAGTATTTATACAGAGTATTATATCTTAATTTTCAATAGTGTAACGTTCCAGCACTAACCTGAACTTTACACTCACGCTCATGCATGTCATGGCATTTTATCACGTTTTGGTGATCCACTTTGCGGAGGATCTCCATTTCTCGTAGTATTTGGCGTCGGGTTAGCTCATTGTGGTTTCCGGTGATGATTTTCAAAGCAAAAACTTCGTTAGTTAGACGATGGACTACTTTGAAAACGACCCCACCTCGGCCAGCACCGAGGTGGTCGAGGTGGTCGAGGTCGGAGAAGTCGATTGGTTGGTGGTGGGAGAGGGTGATGGTGGGTGGTATTGGGAAAGGGACGGGGAGGGATGGGGTACGTGCAGGAACAGGGATAATAGATAAACCGAGTCCAAGGCGGCTTTGGGAGTTGTTTTTCCTGCCGCCACCGGAAGAGGGTGGTGCACGGTCTCCAGAGGGTGGTTGGAAGGGATGCATGGTTGCTTGCTTTTGGGTTTTGGGTTTTGGGTGGTGACTATTCTAGTAAGTGAGAATTATTGTGTGCTTAATTAAGCTAACTAAGGCGGTTTAAATAGGTGTGTGATTGAAGTTAATTGTCATTCTGGTTCTACATTTACATTAATTTCTTGTTTAGTCCCAAATAATTATATTATTGTAGATGAGTCCTTGAAAATGAAAATAGTTTCCAAAAATGACAATTATGGCATATTCATTCATGTTTTTTCTGAAAAGGCTAAATTATTGTTATGCATAATAAATAATTAATTTTGATATTTGCTATGCATTATTGTTACACTTTTTAGATGAATTGTAATAAGTAAATAATTACATACAATACAATAAATAATTAATTATGGTATTTTGCTATCTGTTAGTACACTCTTGATAATATGAACTTACAAGACGAAGAATTAGTGCAACAATTGACATATAAGGAGTATACTAAGAAGTTACATAATATTCTAATAATACACATAACTTTAAATTATATTAATATTTATGAATAAAAAAATGTGTTAAGACAATAGGTAAAAATGAATTGGGGAGTAATGATTAAGAAGAAATTACTGGTACAAAATAATTTGAGTGATAAAAACGGAAAATATTTTTTATTTAATGGAGTAATTAATAAAGTAGGTAGAAAGCATGAATCATTTAAAGTTCCTTTTTATCTTTCATTTATTTTCTAAAATCAATTCGAAACAAAATCTAGATATAAATTTATTACGTTTTAATTCCTTCATATCTAAGTATTCAACTAATTTGACATTTTGATGAACTTTTTTCTGAATTTAACTTAAAATGTTAACCAGTTGTATAATATTTTTGAATTTTTTGTCAAATATAATATTTCAACTTGCATTTTATTAATATAATCAAAATCAAAAATCAAATTCATAATTTACATGAACAATCTTTTTATGGTGGAGATTGTGCCTCATTATTAGAATTAAATAAGTGTTGTAATAAGTTTTCTACCTAATCACAAGATAATAAGTGCCAGCGGTACCATCAATAAATCTAAAAGGGCAATTTATTGTTTAGGTGGTACTTTACAAATCAATTAGTACTAATTTTGGTGTGAAAGTAATTACTAGTAAATACTGTAGGAGTAAATGTGGCCAAGTGGGGGTACTTTACAAGTCAATTACAATTTGTGGAAGTAATTAGATATTCTAGAAGTAATATAAAGTGTTTCAAGTCTCATTTGTTTCCTTTTTTGTTCTTCCATTTTAATGCGCTCTGCAAACACTTTAGTGTAGTACTTATCACTTACCATTTTATTAAGACAACTAAATAAGTATACTATTCCCTTAATCTATCTTATATATAATTTAATCAATTTTTCATAGGTTCATCTAAAGTTGTTAACGACCCGGTCTCCAAATCGGTTTGGAACGTTAATCAAATAAGCTAATAAACCGATTTGAATGTTCAAATCATAATCGGTTCGAAATAAAATCTTGTAAAACTGGTTGGTTAATCCATTAGTAAAAAATCTCTAAAGAATTGGCTTGTTAATTGGTTTGAAATGAAAATTGTTCACTCGGATCGCTAATGGTTTCAATCGTAATCTATATTCCACTCGCAAATCGGATAGTTAGGCTATATTGGTAATTTTTTAAATAAAATGAATACTAGCTATAAACGGTTTTAGCAATTTACATCCAGTTACAACCAAAGCATAACCGATTCGTATTTAAAATTATATTATAATAAAATGAATTTTATAAATGATTTTAACGAGAGAGTGTAAACAATTTACGATTCGTAGAACCGAATCGTATACTTGGATCGAAATTCAAACGGAGCGAGCAAACAAACGGACTTTAACGAACCGATTTACGAGCAGACTGATTGGATAACATGTCTAGGTTCATCTCTATTAAATAATATTGTATGCCAACAATATTTACATTTATTATATCGAGTCTCTTATTACTTTTTTTTAAATCTTTAATAATTTTAAACATTTAAAAGTTTACTACTTTATCATATTAAACTCATTAGATATACATTACTTTCGTCATTTTTTTTAGTTATCGTTTTAATTATTTTTACATAAATTAAAAAAAAGAAAAAAGTAGTTATAAAGTACATTGAAAATGTGAATGACAATGAGTTAATTGAATAGTCTACTGGAAAAAGGCTATCGCTAGTGACATGAAGGTCTTGAGTTCGAAAACTCACCTCATAGCTAATTATATATACTAGTAATTTTTGCACAGTTCAACCTGTGCAATTTCGTTCAAATAGTATTTCATAAATTTTTATAACTATATTCACCTAAATATGACATCATAAAATAATAAAAATTAAATTGTATATCTAAGCATATTAATTAGAAAAAATACTCTTCACTATTAACTATTTGCATTAAAATATATGAACATTAAAGGTAGTTATTTTTTAAATGTTTGTCTTAGATAGGTGGCAAACATATATGATGCCACATGGATAGCTTAGATGATTTTCTAGGCTTCACCAAACAAAGGCTTCCCACATTATAGTATAGATATATATAGATATAGATATAGATATAAAGTAAAATAGATTGAAACTATATAATTGGTTGGTTGAAAATGTAAAATACAATTAGTTATGCTAGAAAGACAATATTTAGAAACATAAAATTAAGGCTAAACGGACAACTAAAAAAAATGGAGGTAGTGTTAATTAATGAGTAAAAGTGTGAGATAATAACTACTCTCTGTTCATTTTTACATGTCGTTTTTAGCCATTTGCATATAGATTAACAAGAATAATAAAAAGCAATCAAAATTATATTGAAAATGTAGAAAAAAAAATTATTTGAGACTATATCATTTATTAATTTACAGTTATATATATGAACTTGACGTATTATGTAGCTGGTCCTAAGATTTATATGAGTGTTCTCAGTGAGTCATTCGGACAGGCCTTCATCCAGTCCAATAATAGCCTATTACTCCGACAGGGCGACAGGAGTATTTTGATATCAAGTTATACGTTGTAGTTGAGTTCGGCTCGATCAATGGTTGAGTTGCTCTCGAATCGAGTTTTTTAATTTGAAGTCTATATTATTATTCAGTTAATCGTTTCGTATACAACATTAGAAATAAAGTAACTCAAATAGATATTCAATATGTATTGTTTTCAAGTAAATTATACTACCTTAAGTTAAACTAGTATTTTTGGCACAATTATTACTTGTTCATAATAGTAATTTTAGTTTAATATAATTTTGACATTATATATTGGCAAATTAATAACACTCTATAATAGTTCTCGCTAATTATTTAGCCCTTCCCACTTTATATATACTAGTCGTTTGAGCACAGTCTCATATGTACGAAAGACTTATGTTGTTTTAATACTCCCTCCGTTTCTTTTTATTTGATTGTTTGGGGAAAAAGTACTTTATTAAGAGATTGTGAAAAATGACATTGGGATCGTAGAAAGATGCATTGAAATTGTAAAAAGGTGTATTGGAATTGTAAAAAGGTGCATTAGAATTGTAAAAAGTTGCATTGAAATTGTAAACAATCAAATATTTTGAAACAAGAAAAAAAGCTCCAAACAATCAAATAAAAAGAAACGGAGGGAGTAATACTTTTCTAGTTGAAACTACAATAAAAGTTATAGGCCTTGAACATTACAAATAGTATATATATAGAGATTAATAATAACTCTAATCAAAATCATAGATAGTCATTTTTGAGTTAGTTATTAAAATTTGACAAGTGATATATGATAATGGTGACAGTTTCATTCTCTTTTGTCTTTAGCTTTTTTAAAAAATTACTATATGACACGTGGCATACCTCAATGATCATTTAGTTCACCAACAATTAAAGGTCTTCCCACATTATAGAAGTATGGATAGTATAGAATACTAGGCTAATTTACTGTTTGCCCCTATACTTTAAAGTTCGTTCCATATTGCCCCTATTCTACTTGTTGTTTCAGAGATGCCCCCTGAACCATTTTTTTCTATTTTAAACAATGAAATGACTATTGTACCCTTATCACTATTATAAAGTATAAGGGGCAATATTAATTATTTTACATAATTAAAATTAAACACTCACCCCATCTTCCTCAACACACCCCACCCCCACCCCGCCCCCTTTTTCTTAAACAAGCCCATATACCCCCCCCCCCTCTCCCACCAACAAGCCAGTTGGAAAGAGACTTAGACCCTGGCAACTTCATTGTTCTAGATATATCTTATATCTTTAATGGGTTGCAAAGTGATCTCAGGCAAAGTTGATGGCTTTTCAGTTGCAGCCATTGATGCACAAACTTTCAAACTCCCGCTTTTAACACCAAAGATCGAATCTTTTCCTAAAACCTACATACAATTTGATGAATCTTTCACCCTCTTTGATCCAAAGAAAGAATCTTTCTCCAAAACCCACAAATATTTTGAAGAGTTTTTCAAATTATTTGATCCAAATAACAGACTTTGAGCTGATTTAGATGAGAAATTTGAATTGAAACATAGGGTTTGTATACCCTGAGCCAATTTGAGTTCAAACTTCCGTATTCTGCTCCTTGTTGCTCTTGCTGAGGTATAGCCTTCTCCCTCACATAGCTCTGTTTAATGAATGACTTATCACTGTAATTTTTAATATTATTGTTAATAATATCATTATCAATTTAGTAATTGTTATTAGCATTATCATCAATCAAAGCTTCCTCGTGTATGACACTTTTGCTATCATCAGAGCTATCACTATTGCTGATGTTATCGTCGGATTTGATGGCGACGGCGCTATCCACGTGGATAAAGTCCTATGAGACAGAGGCGGCGATGTTGACGTCAGGGGAAGCGGTGGTGACCTCGTCGGAGGTGGTGGTGGTGGGAGAGCTCATCGCCTCCGTCAATGGAGGAGAGATTTGATTGGGTATTGGGGAGGTTGAGAAATGGTGAATCAGTGATACGGTTTGTTGGTAGGGGAGGGAGTATACGGGCTTGTTTAAGAAAAAGGGGGTGGGGGTGGGGTGTGTTGAGGAATATGGGGTGAGTGTTTAATTTTAATTATGTAAAATAATTGTGATAAGGGTATAATAGTCATTTCATTGTTTAAAATAGCAAAATATGGTTCAGGGGGCATCTCTGAAACAACCAGTAAAATAGGGGGCAAATAGTAAATTAGGCTAGATATTACTTAAAACTTTATCCAATTTTAGATGGACAATTACATAGAGACTCCATAAGTTATCGAGTATAAATTTTTATCCTGATCGAATTGGATACTAATATCGGGTTAATCCGGTCCAGTATCCGCAATGGGCTATCCCCTGAACCCAAAACAACCCCATAGCCATAGGCCATAGGGCTTTAGCTTACTATAGAATATATAAACTCTAATCTTCCAAATTTCACCTCCTTTCAAGCTTTTCGCATTTGTATATCAATGTATTCACACTCTCTCATTTCACGCGGCAGCGCCGCCGCCACCACCGTCTTTTCCCCCGCCGACAACCACGCTTCCCGCCGCAGGTTCGTTTTATTTCGGATTCATACTTATATGTTTCATTTTTTTCACCATATATAGTTCGAAAAAGATACTATTTGTAGTTTGGTTTGATATTAATTTGATTTGATAGTCTTGATTCATTATACGAAGTACTATTATTAAGCTAAGCTTATTATACTAGCTACTTCACAATAAGATTCTCAAGTTTGAATTTTGATGATTGATATTTTTTGGTTTCTGAACTCTAATATATCAAAAGATGGTATTTTTAGCGTTCCCCTGCGTTCCCAGAAAGATTTCAAGTTTGAATTTCGATAATTGCCCTTAATTTTGAACTCTGATATATCACAAGATAGTAGTTTTAGTGTGCCTTAATAATAATATGATAGTTTTGATTCAGTATATATAGTTTAAATGATAGTACAAAACACCATTATTTGTTGTAAGATTTTTAAACTGGCTACTTCCCAAATATTTTTGAACTCGAATATATTCAAGATAGTACTTTTAGCGTTCGTTATATGATAGTTTTGTGCAATATATATAGTTTAAAATGATGCTGGAAAAGGTCATTAGTTGAGCCAAACTTATGCTACCTGAATCCCATATAGATAGTCGAGTGTGAATTTTGATGATTGAGTAAAGATAGTATTTTTAGTACGCTTTAATATTAATATGATAGTTTTGATTTATATTAAGGTATGGTGTCAAAAGTTTTATTTGGATCGAAATGACAATATTTTTTATGGAGGGAGTATTTAAAGTTTGTAAACTGTAACAGAAGTAGAGTTTGTTTTGGATTTCCTTAGAAGCTTTCTGATGTCATAGCTCTATTGTCCTTCTGGACATGCTACTTCAGTTTTTATGTGGTTTACTTGAAATCGGATCCCGTTAAAGTATGATTCTAATAGAACCATCGACTTAGCTGCTTGTAGAAATGTCTGGAAAGAGTTCATGAAAGAATGGTTTAAAACTGACAAACAATTTGCTTGTGATAGTTGAGTCATTTTCTTTCCTAATTGCAAATTTCTATGTTAGTTGCAGGAGTACAAGATGGACACCCCCACGAGCTGCTTTGCACAGCATTCATCTCCCAATGCGCAGTAATGAAGTCAAGAATAGGTACTTCTATCTTACACTTCATGTGGCCTCTTCAATTAATTTTTGTTTGTGTAGGTTGATTCTTTATTTTCACTTGCCAACTCCTTATATGTAGCTTGTTCATTTTTTGGGGAAATCATATGATCTTACTTTAAGTTCAAATCAAAAGATAAAAATTCACAAACACTTCCATGTCAAAATGTTGAAAAATAAATTCAATTAAGATCTATTTGCTTTAAAGTTGCATTGTTTAAACCTCCCCGTTAATTAGCAAAGGAAGGTGTATAATATAACTGTTTTGGAAGCTTAGACACGAATACTTACATGTCCCTTCACATGAGCACAGCAGATACCTGACTTTGTTGAAACACAGTCGTATCAAACAGTCTAGACATAACTTGGATGTTACCAGTGAACTATGTATGTTTGCCTTGTTGAAATGTTTCAATGAAAATCTAGAGATTGAATCTGTTTGCTTGGGATTCTCTTGTAATGTGAAGGACTTCGACAGATGTGATAAAGTCCCTTAGACTGATTACTGCAATCAAAACCCCATACCTACCAGATGGAAGATTTGATTTGGAAGCTTATGATTCATTGGTCCATGTGCAAATTGAGAACGGTGTGGAAGCTGTTATCGTTGGCGGAACCACCGGTGAAGGACAACTAATGAGTTGGGATGAACACATCATGCTTATTGGTCATACTGTCAACTGTTTTGGTGGATCTATCCAAGTTATTGGTAACACAGGAAGTAACTCAACAAGGGAAGCAATCCATGCTACTGAACAGGGTTTTGCTGTTGGCATGCATGCAGCTCTTCATATTAACCCATATTATGGTAAAACCTCCTTGGACGGCTTGATTTCTCACTTCAATAGCGTGCTGCCAATGGGCCCTACCATAATTTATAATGTGCCATCACGAACTGGCCAAGACATTCCACCACATGTCATTCATTCTGTGGCACAGAGCCCTCACCTAGCCGGCATCAAGGAATGCGTCGGTAATGATAGGGTAGCACATTACACAATGAGGGATATAGTAGTATGGACTGGGAACGATGATCAATGTCACGATTCCAGGTGGGACCATGGAGCTACTGGAGTAATCTCTGTAACAAGCAACTTGGTTCCTGGACTAATGAGAGATCTCATGTTTGAGGGAAAGAATCCAGCTTTGAATTCCAAGCTATTACCACTCATGGAGTGGCTCTTTTGTGAGCCAAACCCCATTGGTCTGAATACCGCTCTGGCACAACTGGGAGTTGTCCGACCAGTTTTCCGTTTACCATATGTGCCACTCCCAGTGACCAAGAGGATGGAGTTTGTGAAAATTGTCAAGGAAATTGGAAGAGAACATTTTGTAGGCCATAAAGATGTCCAGGTTTTGGATGATAACGACTTCATTTTTGTCAGCCGCTATTAGCATAATCCTTAGCTAAAATTAGTTCAGTTCCCTCACCCCCCACGGCTTCATCCTTTTATCCGTTTATTATTGTAAACGAATACAAATCCAATGTTCTTTATTTTGAATGTTTTACCATCTCCAGAATTTGTACTTTAACCTACTAGTAAGTCACTTTCTTTTCCTAGTTTATTCTACTATACTTTATTCCTTATCTTATACTCTCTCTGCCCCTAAAAGATTGTCATATTTTGACTTTTAGTGGTTAAACATTATAAAATTTGATCATAAATTCTCATCAAATGATAAGAAATAATAGTCTTGTGGGATTTTGTTAGATTCGTCTCAATATATATTTTTGAAATATCAAATTTTTATAATATTTTTGCATGTATAATAAGAGATATTTACATTTCAATTTTTGTTTTGTTGATCATGAAAAGTCAAAATGTGATAATCATTTAGGACGGAGAGAATATTAACCTTTCTCTCTTACAATAAGATTTGAACCTTTTTCTCATGAATTGAGAGGTGATAACTCAATATGAAATAATACTATATTCTTGATAACTCAATATTGTACTTGATCTAAGGCATGATTACTAAAGATCTTATTAATATACTTGAAAAGTTTTTAATCAATTAATATGAAAGTATTTTTAGTAAATATTGTATTAGTAAAATATTTTTATGATATAGATAAACAATTTTTTTTATGTTTTATCATTTCAAATTAATTTTCTGAAATCTAACTCTCTCTTTTTTTATAATTATTCATTCAAGTAAAGCGACGCTATGAAAATAAATTGATCTTCATAATGTCCCTTTGAAGAGGATGGGATAATGTATGTTGAAGAAGAAGGAAGGAAGTTTGTTATAATTATACAATAGTCAATTTATCGTGTAAAGAAAAAATAATCTTGCCCCTAAACTTCAAACTCATTTTACTTTATTTGAATAGATGTATTACTTATTAAAAATAAAAATAAAAACCAGTAGTTTAATGGTAACTTTTTTTATGTATAAATTAGCGATGAGGTATACTCACCCAAAACCTTTTGATCTTTGTAGGAGCCTTTTCCACTAAACTATTCGATTAACTCTTAGATTAATGATAACTTGAAAATTAGTCCATAGTTCATAGGTCAACGGGTGAGAAAGCCTTTTAGTTATGTTACTCCATATGATTGTATATCGACCCTTCTACTAATGCCTATACATCAAAGATTGGGCTGTTTGCAGCTGCATACCCACCTCCCATCAACCATCGCCCCCCCCACACCCCACCCCCCCCCCCCCCCCCCCCCCCCGCTTCTTCTTCCAAGCCATACACACATTTATATACACATTCAAACATGTGCAGACATTAATTCAACTGTTCACCAAACGTCCAAACCTTAGCTTCCTCTCCATTTAATAAACCAAGAATGGGTTTTTATGGTTATATGTTTCTATATAAGTAGTTACTCAGATGAGAAATAAGTCTTGCCCCCAAACCTATTATCACAGCAATCACTACTTGTTAAATGCATTACTATAATTATTATTGTTATTATTATTTTCAGTACCATTTAGAGTCATTGGATTTGATGCTTCAAGGTCATGTTTGAAACTAATCTGATAGGCTTTATTCTAGCAATAGCTTCCAGCGCTTGCATTGGTTCCAGTTTTATTATCAAGAAAAAGGGTCTTCGACGCGCCGCCTCGTATAGTTCACGCGCCAGTATGTACATAGTATTTACTCCTTTTATTCTTGCTTATTTATAAACATTTATAGATTCAACTTCTAGTAATCTAGGTTGATTTATGGGATTACTGAATAAAATTTGATGTCTAGTACTAAAGTAAATGAAGAGGGTATGATATGATTAATAAAGATTTGCTCAAGTTCGAGTTTCAGTGGATATTCAATGAAGTCTGGTGAAAAGATGGATAGTTATTATTAGAGTTGGAACCAAAACTTCAAGAAATATAGGGAAATATTGAGTTTGCCTAATTCGACTTACTCAAGTTGTAGATCAACTACAATATGTTTAACTAGTTGATATTGATTGATATAGAAAGATTTCGAACAAGGTTAAATGCTTGAGTAGGTGTTGTGTGGAATGTGGATACAAACTTCAACTCGAATTTCATATATTTATAGCTTTGTTTGTTGGTTCACCAAACGGATTCATGCTCTAGCTATGAACTTGAGACAATTAAAGTTTCGCTTTTTAGTAATTTAGTTTGATGTATTGGTTTTCTGATACAATTTGTTGTTAAGTAATAAGGTAAATGAAGAGAATGCTATTATATGATCAAGATAGATTACCCAAGTTCGAGTTTGAGCTGAACTTCAGTGGGGCAAAGATAGATAGATACTACTCGAGTTGGAATCAAAACTTCAAGAAGTAGAGAAAATTAGTTAAATATAAAATTGGTGTAGTGCCATGCTTCATGGTATACTATTAGGGAACTTCATGTATTATGAAATTGTAGAGTAGGTACAATATATTTAACTAATTGATATTGATATATGAAGTTGCCCAAACAAGGTTAACTACTTGAGTAGGTGTCGTCGAACACTAATTAAAACCTAAACATTTATAGCTTTGTTTGAGTCGTTTGACCAAATGGATTTACGCTCTATCTATGAATTTTGATACAACGGGGAATTGTGGAAAATCTGTTATTTGAGCTATTTGGGTTGTAGTTCCTGCTCTGTCAGCTCTGGTAATCTTAACCATATTAAGTAACCGACCTAGCTATCCTTTTACTTGTTCATACCAGGACATAAACTAAGATTGGAATGGCTTCTTGTTAACGTGATGTTATAAGCAGAAACTTATTTGGTTGAATTTAACTCTTCACTGTTTGTACTCGTTTCAAATTATGTATTATGCTCAACAAACACATGCCTCGTCTTTTGTCTTTTCTCAAGTTATATAAAATGGAACTTTATGTATTCAAGCTTGCAGACAAATGATAAATTTATTTCCTCGAAGGTTCTGGAGGATATGGTTATCTGCGGGAACCACTTTGGTGGATTGGCATGTTTACTAGTAAGTTGAAGGTTGATAAATTGTAAATCATCTGTTGAACTGTGAGCTTTAACTAATCAATAAATAATCTAATAATGATAAACCTATTGCAGTGATTATCGGAGAATTTGCGAATTTTGTAGCTTACATGTACGCTCCTGCTGTTCTTGTGACACCCCTCGGAGCATTAAGTATAATTGTTAGGTAATGGGATTTTACACATAGCCTCTCTGTCTTTGTGCTCGTATGTGCCTTTTTAGCCTTCCTAGGGAGATTTTGTTTTAATGCCTTTGTTTTCTTTCTTGATTGTAGTGCTATTTTGGCACATTTTTTGTTGAAGGAGAAGTTGCGGAGGTTGGGTATTCTAGGATGTGTATTATGTGTGGTTGGCTCGACCATAATCGTGCTTCATGCACCCGGAGAACCTAGCATTAGTTCTGTGGACGTGATCTGGGAATTAGCAATACAGCCAGGTACATAGATGTATGTATTAGTTTATGCCATACTTATCATCTCCTCTTTTGAACTGTTCTGACTTTAATGTAAGCCTCTTCTCCTTTATTCTTTTTCTCCAGCCTTCCTTTTGTACATGGCTTCAGCAGTTGCCATTACGTTGGTACTAGTTTTGTATTGTGAACCACGCTTTGGGCAATCAAATATAATGGTGTATACAGGTGTATGTTCCATTGTTGGCTCCTTAACGGTTAGTTTCTATAGCTCTCTACTTTAAGTATTTGTAGAAATAGATTTTTTGTCTAGAACTCTTCCTAAGAAGCTCAACTCTAACAAAAGAAAAAGAAAAGAGAGAGAGAAGACAATTACCAAATTACTCCCGTATTTCCAGCATGCGCTTAATTGAAATAATGCATGCTATATGACTATACTGTTCTTTTATTGCAGGTTATGAGTATTAAGGCTATAGGTATCGCTGTAAAACTCACATTGGAGGGCTCAAATCAAGCGGCACACATACAAACATGGGTTTTTGTAATGATTGCTATGTCTTGTATCATTATTCAGCTAAATTACTTAAACAAGGTAATAATTCCCTCATTGTTTAGGTGTACTCTTGCATGATATTTGTTATTATCTTAAAGTTTAATCACTTTTCTGTGACTGTTTTTTAATGTAAATCTATTCATATTCATTGTTTTTATCCAACACTATCTAGTTTTACTCATAATAATGGACTTTACTAGATCAAATATGCATCTTAACAAAGCATGGCAAATTACACCATTGCCATTCATGCCCAGTTCATAATAATAAACACTTTGAGATGTTTCCATAATTGAACAGTACATAATAGTCTTGCAATTTATTAATCTAGTAGAGCTTGACCAAGATAGAGTCCGGTATGTCCTGAGATAGAGTCCGATATGTCCGGATTCCGGAAAGTGAACCTATTTGTAATACGACATATGAAAGTTCTTAATACGTCATATATTAAGAATTCTTAAGATTTACTAATAGAAGAGGTAATTCGCAACTTCTACTTGCCTCATGCAGTTAACATCTTTACCAATGAAATTTTCCCATCTCTCATTTTCACTTCTTTGAATTGTAGAGAATCAATTGATATGTTAAGTTGTGAACTCTAACTTGATGTAGAATTAAGTATATTTGTGGAAATTTGATCATAGGTTTTATCTGCTTGTGTTCCAATGATTTTTTGAGATTTATTTCACTCCTAAAGTGTAACATTACTCTTTGTCAGTGCTTACATGCAAAATTAGTTCATCTACTTAATATCGTGGGATTTGAAAATGTTAATCTATTCAGGCTTTGGACACATTTAACACAGCCGTGGTCTCTCCCATATATTATGCCATGTTCACATCACTTACAATCTTGGCTAGTGCGATTATGTTCAAGGTATGACTCCGTTTGATTTTAAAATAAAAATTTTGCATGGCAAACGTCCAAAGATTACTGTGCTTCCATTGTCATATGGTTGCTCTTTCTGTATGTAGTTCCATAACCGTCTTTTAGTAATCCGTGCCTAAAATTTCATATGTTCCATTCATAGCCTTTTCTCTAACAATTTTTATCCCACTTTTTGGTGTATCTAGGATTGGTCTGGTCAGAGTGCCAGTGATATTGTTTCAGTTCTATGTGGTTTTGCAACTGTGCTTTCAGGAACAATGGTATTGCACAGTGCAAGGGATCCAGATAAACCTCCTACTTCAGGTTTGTCTTCGCACGTGTGTGTTAAAGGATGTATATGCAGTGAAAATGTCTTCATTATTTCATGCCAAAGGGCATTCTTTATTTTCGTTGTTGTTGAAGCTAGAAGAGAGCTCAACTGCAGTCTTATCATGTTCTAAACTATTAAGCTGCTAGTCCTAGATGGTTCTGAGAGTATCTCCAGCACCAAACCAATTGAGATTAACTTGTATACTTTCCAGATCACGTTCTAAACTATTAAGGTGTTAGTCTAAAACAAAGGCTCTCTAGTAACTAACTGGTACTACATATTGAGGAAACTAATTATTGAAGAATTTTACAAGTTGCCACTAAAAATGAGTTGAATGCTTGAAATCATATCTTTGAGACTTGGCTAATTCAAATAATAAGCTTAGACATGCTCAATTCGATGTGAGTCAAGTGGATGTGAAATCGCAGGAATCTTAAAATTATGAGTATTCATTATTATTAGAGTGGTCTTTGGAATTTATCTTTTGTGGTATGCTGCTGAGTTTCCCTAGAATCCTGGATATGTGTCAATATAACATTTCGTAACATGAATGGATATGTTACAATATGCGTTGTATATAATTTCCATGCCCTTATCTATCACCTCTGTCACAGGAGACTAGTTTCGCTTGGTTAACTTTATTTTTCTAGTTGTGTTGTAACATGTCTTATTTTCATCAGTCTTTTGGACATTAAAGATTTCTCAAATAATTGTAGATGCGTACACAATGCTATCTCCTCAAACATCATGGTTGATTCACGCCAATGGTGAAATATGGATGCAAAAAGATGAGAAGGGTTTGCATCCCGAATTTGTAGCCATAATTCTGCCAGACCACTTTCAATGATGCAAGAGATGGCATTTTCCAGCCCATCTCCTTAACATACTTAACATGCTGAAACTCTTCAGGGTCGCCATCTGCTGATCGAGGATTGCTTTTGTGTGGCCATATTTCTACGGTAGTAAGCATCGTAGAACCATTTCTTCGTTTTTGTTGCATCGAGAAGCTGTATGAGACTAACTAATATATTCTTGTTTACTTGTTTATGCTAGGTTCATCCTTTTATTTGTACGAAGTCGAGCAACAGTTTGGGCTCTTTTGTAATGGTTAATGAAGAAAAAATATATTTCCTCTATATGTAATATGTATAAGGTCTACAATGGTTCCCAGTAATGTATTTTAGGATGCCCGAATCGCTAGTAGTTGTTTGATAAATTTAGGGAGGAATAATTTATTGATGAATAATTGTCCTCGTCCAATATATGTTGTCTATATATATCAAACCATTACTAAACATAAACCAAATTAAATATTATTAAGGATAAAAGGCTACAATCATCACTCATATAGGCCAATGATAATGCTAAATAGAGTATACTCTATATCCAATTATCAGAATACCCTTTTAAAGTAACGAGAATAAAAATTTCAATCTCATTTAACATATCTCCTTCTTTTAAAATTTTAACTCTTAAGAAACCTCCGTAAGATACCGGGAAATTTGGCAGATTACCATGGTTTGAGGGCTCTATTTGCGAAAATGCACCGAATCTTTTAAATTTGGACAATACCACAAATATGGGTCGAATTAACTAAATTGGTCTTTATTAAACCTATCATAAATGTATGTCTCTGCACTCTCTTTATTTCACTCTCTTCCTCTCACTCTGTCTCTTTCTTGATCTCACTCTATCTCTCTTTCTCTCTTCTTCTCACTTCTGATTCCACCGGAATCGTCATCTTCACTTCTCCTTATCGTTTGTTTTTGCTCCTTTAAAGTTGGTTTTTTTTACAAAAGTTTGAATATTTTTTAATTTAGTTGAGTTAAAATCTCATTTTTATAATATAGTTGATTCAAAATCACGTTTTTCAATTAGTTATATATTTATGTGTGTTGCTTTTTTTGTTATTTAAAGGTTTTTCAACAAAAGTTTCAATCTTTTTCAATTTAGTAGAGTCAAAATCACGTTTTTCAATTTTGTTGAGTTAAAATCATGTGTTTATGTTATCGCAAATGCTATATACGGTACATATATACAGTACCCCAACTCTTATAGGTTGTTACAATTCATATAGGTTGTTTAATATTATAATATAATGTTGATATCGTTGGGTTTATTATGATACAAACTACTATAATTGATTATAATCCAATTTAACACTTATTAAATTAGATGATTTCAATTTTGCTTTAATTTTTTCAGGCAAAGAATTAGAGAGTTCAAGTTCTAAAGTAGCGTGAATGGCAATCGGAGAAAAGATTCATGTTGAAGCATACAAATCTAATTCTTTTTTGTTCCAATTTTCTTTTTTTCATGGTTCTTTTAGTCTTCAAATGTATTAATAAAAATTATTTGTTACATACCCTAAAGAAATCAATATTTCTTTGTGTATTGTACTAATTGTAATATATGTATCCAATTTTTATGGTTGCATCTAATTTCTGTCCCATTCTTTATGCTAATTAATATGTAGTATATATCATATTAATTGTTGTTGGGGTTGAACTATGTAACATCAATTTATGAAAATATAAATCATGATAAATTTGAGTTTGTTGTGAATTTAAATCGATTACAACGTATTATAATAGATTATAATAGTCATTTTGCCTGAAATTTGTGATAATCTCCTAATAAAAAAGTTTCAATGCATTTTTACAAATAGAGCCTACAAACCATGGTAATCTGCCAAATTTCTCGTAAAATACCAACCATTAGGGGTGTGGATGAAAACCGAAACCGAGCCGAACCGAACCGGAACCGAACCGAAAAGAACCGATTTTGTTAGAACCGATTGAAACCGAACCGATTTCGGTTCCGCCTTTGAGGGAACCGAACCGACGCGGTTCGTCTTGTGGGAGAACCGATAAAAACCGAACCGAACCGATGTCTAATTTTATGTAGAAAAAATTAAGTTTAGTAAAAGATAATTGGTGAGAGGATTCAACATTGTTTATTGTTAGTATGATATAATAGTTGATAAGTGAATATGTTTTGAGCTAATAATATAAATATACATATATATTTAAAAATTGGTATCGTGTGACAAATGTGTGTACAAATTTCGAAATTAGTTTTAAAATTAGCTCGTTAAACTTATATAGAGTAGATATATCTTTGAAACTTAATTATGAGTTACATTTAATATAAAACAATACTAATCACATTTAGATTTGAGTCCAAAATGAATAATAATATTAGCTGGAAACGAACAGACCTAATATTTCAAAGCTGAAAGTGGGTTCAAATTTAGGTCCAAAACACGAGGCCCAGAACCGGCCCAGAACCGAAACCGAACCGGAACCGACCTAGAACCGATATGAACCGAACCATTTAGAACCGAACCAATTTCGGTTCTATCTGGCGTAGAACCGATAATATCGGTTCGGTTTTTATTTTTGTCCAAAACCGAACCGAACCGAACCGTGCACACCCCTACCAACCATGTCTCAATTCTATCTCTCAACTTTTATCTTCTAGACCTAAAATGGGATAATTGGTTATTTTTTATTTATAAAATTCACATCATCTTCTTTGACTCATTAATTACAACAATTTTCTTTGTTTATGACATCGATTTGTGGACCCATTTCTTAATTTTGGTAGAATTTGTTTCATGAATTGGGGTATATCTATATGTTATTTGTCCCTAATACGTAATTATTTACGTTGTATTATCTCGTGTGAAAGTCAATTTACCAAAATTCCACTTAGTATATTCCCGTTGTATTTCTCTTGTTTTTTGGATTATAAGGAGTAGTCCCATAAGTTTGTCGTAATGGATTTAGTATATTCCCAGATAGAGACTTTGAATGTCTACACCGACGATAAGTCCAGTCCTGCCTTTTCAAATTACGTCTAAAAGATAGGTTTATGCTTTAGAAGATATAGCCAAAACCTCTTCGTTCTATAGTAAGCAATGAGAAATCCATTAAAGCTTTTGTTGTAGTACAAAATTGACCTTCACCTTTGATATATTGTTGAGGAAATTCCATTTAGTATGTGTTTTAGAAAATTATCATCATGCATAATTACATGTTAAAAAATTATGAAGAAGAAATTAATTGTTCTAAGTAGTTCTGTAAAGAGAAAAAAGAAATTCATACCTCTAAAGAAAGAATGATAAGTTTCAAATGAATTGAATTTTTTTTATAATGAAATTTCATAAGAAAAAATTTTAAAAAAGAGTTGGGTACTCTATATAGGTATATATATGTATATAACATTTGCAATAGGCCAAATTATTATATGGCTAAATTGTTCCTTCCCTTAAACTTTGACGGTATGATCAGTTTGCTCCCTTAGGTTTTAGAATTGATGTACTTGCCCCATGAACTACCCGAACTGGTTAGTTTGGAGATTTTGATAAAATTAATATATTTTAAGTTTTAATAAAGGACAAATTAGGAACGCAACATACAATAGGCATGTAGAGTCAATTTCCATAAACAGAATACATTGGGGGCTCTTTTAAAATAAATAAAATTGTTAAAAAGAAATTAAAAAATAATCCCCCTTCCCCTTCTTCCCACCTTCCGCCTCCATCTCTGGTAACCCCCACCTTCCGCCTCCATCTCTGGTAACCCCCATCCCCGCCATCATCTCCAACCCCACCCCTGCCCACTCTTCCTGTTTCCAGTGCTAATTTTCTTCCTTAACAATAATGCCATTTTATTCTGAAAATTAGTTAGAGGGTTCCTTCCACAATTAGAATACCTATTGTTATGTATAACCTTATCCCCTAAATCTCCAGCTTCAGTCACAATCATTTTCAGCATAATCCAGTTGGTGAAAATTTTAATTCGGAAAGGTGGTAAGGGGAGATTCAGAATGGGAAGATCGAGCAAGGTGTGGGCATTGGAGACTATGGAAGGGGAGGGTTTCCGAATATGGAGGTGGATGGAGTGGGTTGGGAGGGGAGAAGGGGAGGAAACGTCGGGGATGATGGAGGGCGTAATGGGATGGATTTGTTTTCCTTTTAATAATGCTATTTCTTGTAAAAGTGCTCCAATGTATTTTGTTTATTAAAATTAACTCTCAAAGCCTATCATATGTTAAATTTATATCTCGTCTTTCTTAAAATTTCAATTCTGTCAATTTTAACTATCAAAATTTCTAAAATGATCAGTTCATTGGTTAAGTAGATCGATTTTAAAACTTCATGGGCAAACTAGTTAAATTGTCAAAGTTTAGATGACAGAAGAATTTAAATATTATTTATATGATAAAAGTTAAATAGAAGATTGACCGATAATATTTTTCAGTTTTCTCTTGCTAATTATGTAAAAAAGAAAAGATAAATTTAGTTGGGCTTCAAATATCCACGTTGAGATGCGCTGAAGAAGACACTCAGGTCCATCAGCCCATTTGTGATAAACTGCCAAAATTATCTACTATAATTTCCAATATAACTGATCAATTTCACACCAAAATTTGAAGGAACAATTTGAGAAGCGAGATCTTTTAAAGTCAATTTTTAGGGATCCCCCTTCGCAAATGATTACAATTCCACCCAATCTCACCTCCTAATTGTGTAATTTGTTAGATATTTTTTTTTTTGATTTTTTTTGCGTTGTACCAATAAGCAAAATGGTTGGAAAAGCCGTGATTTCAGATGACGAGGGTATGCTTCTAATGCTGAAAAATTTGGATATTCTGAAAAGAAATCGATCTTTTTATGAACAGATGAGTTTTTTGTTTAATAATTTTTCTGTTCCAATTTTTGTGGGTTTGTAGACGAACTTAATGTTGAAGAAGAGGAGGGTTATGCTGAGCCTGTTGATGGAGATGAGGACGAGGATGAGGAAGAAGATGGTATATTGCTGTTACTTTGAATTTGGATTGTGATATTAAAGATTCAATTTTTATTAATTTTGATGAATGTATAATTTGAATTAGGGTTTATTTAGGGATTTTGGAAGATAATAAGAAATATTTGTTGATTTTGCAGTAAGATAGTGTGCCGTCCTTTGAGCTTGAATTTTGATATATAAATATTCCATTTTTATTAATTTTGACGAGCATATCAATTGGATTAGGGTTTATTTTAGGGCTTTTGGGAGATACCAAGAGTTTGGTAGGTCTGATTGGAGATGTCGTATTCCTATAGTCCATTTCACTTAGTAGGATAAGGCTTGATTTGAATTATTTGGCAATATGAAAATGCTTGTTTCTGAGCATTGGGTTGGGTTTCAGTTAGAAATGTTACAGTTTTTCCATTTGTTTGTATCAATTACACTATTAAGGGGTATGGTTATTATGGGGTTTGTTTATTTGAAATTAATATAAATGCCTAGTTCCATGATGCAATGCAGTGGTAAGTATGTTTTTGAGTCTTTTTTGTAGTTCTGAGCTTAATTTGTTCTTTCGCATTGCATCTATATGTTATTGTGACATGCTGTGGCTAGAGTATGTGTGTGTAACGACTGTTGGATGTATGAGCAGAGGAAGGGCAGGATGAATATGAGAAGGATGGTTTTATAGTGGATGATGTTGATGATGAAGACGAGGAAGAAGAAGGTGATAGGGAAAGTGATGACGAAAAGCAGAAAAAGAAGAAGAAAAGAAAGAAGAGGTTCAACGTTTTTTCCTTTCTTTATTAGGATTAGTTTTTTATTTAACTTTTTATTTCATTGTATAGTTCCCATATACTGATTAATATGGTTTTACTGTAGGGAGTCTGAACGTAATTATCTTCTTGATGAGGATGACTACGAGCTCCTGCAAGAAAACGATGTATTCCCTCGACCGAAGGTTGTAAGTTGGTGCCTCTTGATAGATGTTTTTCAAGTTCCATCTTCAGTAATACCCTCTAATCTTGATTACGATTTGTTAGGAAAATAAGAAGTTTAAGCGGCTAAAGAAAGCTCAGAGAGATGCAGATGAAGAGAGATCTGGGTTTTCTGAAGAAGAGGACTTTGATGGTACCGCAAGAAGGGGTCGAACGGCTGACAAAAAGCTCAAACACAGCTTATTTGGTGATGAGGAAGGTGAAGTTCTGATGATATGTTAAAAAATTATCAATTCTGTATAGCTTTATAGGTTACTTATCTGCCGTACGTCCACATTTAATTTACCGTAGGGCAACCCCTTGAATATCAAGATCTAGCTGAAGAGGATGAACATCCAGGAGAAGAAGAGGATGCAGACATGCGTGAAGAGGATGACATGGCTGATTTTATTGTTAGTGAAGAAGAAGTCGATGAACATGGAGCTGTTGTAAGGTACATTAATTTACACGGGTTCATAGAAGCTACATATATTGATCATCTTTGCTTTCTTATGAGGACCAACCGATCTTATACCGATGCAGAAGACAAAACAAAAGGAAATATAATTCGGATGAAAAGTCAGGGCAACTCTTTGAAGGTATGGAAATATTCGGTGATGTTGAGGAGCTTCTCAGGCAACGTAGGAAAAGTTTGGCAAAGATGAACAGATATGAGGGATCCATTCAACAGGGAGAGAGGAGGCTTGAACACGAGTTCGAACCCCTTATTCTTATTGAGAAGTATATGACCGAGAAGGATGACCAAATCCGAGAGAATGATATTCCTGAAAGAATGCAGGTTTTGCTTTGATTTTTAATTTTATCGTATTTGTTTGTATTGTCCTATTCTCTTCTCTGATATCCCCACCTTCCCTCCTACCCCAATACAAAAAAGCTCTCTGAGGAAAGTACGGGCCCCCCACCAACTGATGAGTTTAGCTTGGCGGAAGAGACTACGTGGATATATAATCAACTTGCTAGTGGTGTGGTGCCTTTGTTCAGCAAAAAAGCATCCACATTGAGTGAAGAGGGGAGTGAGCTTCCTTTGAAAAAGGATGATATTATGAGGTTTTTAGAGTTAACTCATGTACAGAAATTGGATGTAAGTACTTTTTACTCATCCCTCTTAGATTCCCTTTATTACTTCGTAACCGTGTGCTAATGTGATCATTATGTAGGTACCATTTATTTCCATGTACCGAAAGGAGGAATGCATGAGCTTGTTGGAAGATCCAGAGCAGCAGGAAACTGATTATAACGAGAATAACAATCCTGACAGAAAGTCTACTCTGAAGTGGCATAAGGTTTGCTGATGAATTACAAGTTTTACTAAAATTTGTTATTGCAAATGTCCAGTAAATATAAGAAAGGGTGTGCTTCAGGTGCTGTGGGCTGTACAAGATTTGGACAAGAAGTGGCTTCTACTTCAAAAACGGAAGAGTGCTCTGCAATCATATTACGAGAAGCGCTTTGACGAAGAGTCGAGGCGAGATCATAATGAAACGAGGCTTAATTTAAATCTGCAGCTGTACGAATCAATTACTAAGTCACTGAAGGCAGCTGAGTCTGAAAGAGAAGTTGACGATGTTGATGCAAAATTCAACCTTCAGTTTCCTCTCGGTGAGGTTGGGGTTGACGAAGGACAATTTAAGAGGCCCAAAAGAAAATCCCTGTATAATATCTGTAGTAAAGCTGGGCTTTGGGAGGTTGCGAACAAATTTGGATACAGCTCTGAACAATTTGGATTGCTCATATCTCTTGAAAAGATGGTAAATCTATTTTTCGTTTGTGATATATGACCACTACCTCACTTTGAGTGGAAACTTAAGTTGTTTCTCTGGTTTCTGTTCAGCGATTGGATGAGCTGGAGGATGCAAGGGAGACCCCAGAGGAGATGGCCAGTAGATTTACTTGCATGATGTTCGAGTCACCCCAAGCAGTGCTTAAAGGTGCCAGGCACATGGTATGCTCATTGTCTTCTTGCACTTCTGTTGACCATGTTCGGGTTATAACATTCTTATGTTCGATATGAATATTTTTTTTCAGGCAGCAGTTGAAATCAGCTGTGAGCCTTGTGTTAGGAAACATGTACGGAGTATATTCATGGAAATGGCTGTGGTGTCTACTAATCCCACCTCTGAAGGAAATGTTGCAATTGACGATGGCCATGTGTATGCAGGAGTGAAATGGTTAAAGGATAAGCCTATTAACATGTTTGAGGATGCACAGTGGCTTCTGATTCAAAAGGCTGAAGAGGATAAACTTCTCCAAGTTACCATAAAGTTGCCTGAAAATGTCCTCGACAAGTTGATCAGTGATTCGAACGATTATTATCTTAGTGATGGTGTAAGTAAATCAGCCCAGCTGTGGAATGAACAGAGGAAGCTTATACTTCAAGGTGCTTTTTATGATTTCCTTCTACCTTCAATGGAGAAGGAAGCAAGAGCTCTGTTGACTAGCAGAGCAAAGAATTGGTTAGTTACAGAATATGGAAGTTTATTATGGAATAGAGTCTCTGTTGGGCCATATCGGCCGAAAGAAACTGAGAGTAATTCAGATGAAGAAGCTGCACCAAGAGTTATGGCTTGCTGTTGGGGCCCTGGAAAACCAGCCACCACATTTGTAATGTTGGATTCGTCTGGTGAAGTTCTAGATGTATTGTATGCTGGGTCCCTTAGCCTACGTGGCCAAAGTATTCAGGAGAAGCAGCGCAAGACAAATGACCAGCAGCGTGTCCAGAAATTTATGATGGATCATCAACCACATGTTGTTGTCTTAGGAGCTGTCAATTTATCTTGTGCGCGACTGAAAGAAGATATCTATGAGGTTTCGACTTCTTTTGATGTTCATTTCTGTCTCATTTTACACTAGAGATTCAGATGAATGATAATGAGATTTTATTTCTTTTGCTAGCTGAAGCTTTCTTCTATTGGCGGAGTGACAGGACCCTGACATTGTTGTTTATTTGTGTTATCAGATCATATTCAAGATGGTGGAGGACAACCCAAGAGATGTTTACGAAATGGATAACTTAAACATCGTATACGGTGATGAATCTCTTCCACATTTGTACGAAAATTCCCGAATCTCATCTGATCAGTTGCCTGCACAGACGGGTAAGAAGTTTTCTTCACACATCGTTGTATGTCTTAACGAATGCAGTTAGTGAATTATATCCTGTTATTAGGAAATGTTAGGCGGGCTGTGGCACTTGGGCGTTATCTTCAGAATCCGTTGGCAATGGTTGCAGCATTATGTGGTCCAGGGAAGGAAATATTGTCCTGGAAGCTTTCTCAGCTCGAGAGGTTTCTCACACCTGATGAGAAGTACGACATGATTGAACAGATTATGGTAGATGTAACTAACCAAGTAGGTCTCGATATTAACCTGGCTGCTAGTCATGAATGGTTATTTTCACCTTTACAATTTATTTCTGGACTTGGACCTCGCAAGGCAGCGTCTCTTCAGAGATCTTTAGTCCGAACTGGTGCAATTTTTACGAGGAAAGATCTGTTGACAGAACATGGTCTCGGTAAAAAGGTGTTTGTTAATGCTGTTGGTTTCTTACGTGTAAGAAGGAGTGGATTGGCTGGCAGCAGCAGCCAATTTATTGATTTATTGGATGATACGAGAATACACCCAGAGTCATATGGCCTTGCCCAGGATCTGGCAAAAGATGTTTACAATCTTGATGTTGAAGATGAAGCAAATGATGAGGATGATGTTCTTGAAATGGCCATAGAGCATGTCAGAGAAAAGCCTCATTTGCTAAAAGCTGTTCAAGCTTATGAATATGCTGAGCAGAAAAACCGTCAGAACAAAAAGGAAACCCTCAATGATATCCGGTTGGAGCTTATACATGGCTTCCAGGATTGGCGCAAACCTTATGTAGAACCAAATCAGGATGAAGAATTTTGCATGATTTCTGGTGAGAGCGCAGAATCTCTGTTTGAAGGAAAAATTGTTCAAGTAACTGTCCGCAGAGTGCAACCTCAGAGAGCAAATTGTGTCTTAGATTCTGGATTGAATGGTATGCTCACGAAGGAGGACTTTAGTGATAATTGGAGGGATGTCAATGATTTGACCGAGAAGCTGAGAGAAAACGATATGTTAACTTGCAGGATTAAATCTATCCAAAAGAATAGGTATCAGGTATTCTTAAGTTGCAAAGAAAGTGATATGAGAAGTGAACGACATCAGAAAACTCATAATGTGGATCGCTATTACCATGAAGACCGCACTAGCTTACAAACTGAACAAAACAAAGCTCGTAAGGAAAAGGAGCTGGCAAAGAGGCACTTCAAGCCCAGGATGATTGTCCATCCTCGCTTTCAGAATATTACTGCAGATGAATCAATGGAGGTACTTGGACAATAAGTTCATAATTTGTCCCTTCTTTCTTGTTCGCACTCTTATAGTCCTTTAGCTGCATCAACAAGATGCTGTTATCTAGTTATTGCAGAAAACTTGCAACAGCTACAGTTTTGCATAGTTTAGATTTGGTATGCCAGTTGGGTTTTTATTAAATGCGCCATCTTCTGTGTATTTTGTAGCTGTACCCTGTAAGACGATTTCTTCTAATCCTAACTTAACATAAACTAAAATCTTTCTAAGTTGGATGTAAATTGCCTTCCATCTGCGCTGATTTTTTCTCATGATATCTGCCTAATCTCCTCTTTTATTGCAGTACCTCTCTGACAAGGATCCTGGTGAATGCGTTATTCGCCCTAGTTCCCGTGGCCCCTCATACTTGACTTTAACACTCAAGATTTATCATGAGGTGTATGCCCACAAAGACATTGTTGAGGGTGGGAAGGAACACAAGGACATCACAAGCATGCTTCGTATTGGAAAAACTCTAAAAATTGGGGAGGATACATTTGAGGATTTGGATGAAGTACGATGCTACCTTGATCTTATCATTTGATTCGTCAGTTCTGGTATTTTTTTTGTTTCTTGATTCCTCATGTATTCTCTCATTCAGGTGATTGATCGCTATGTGGACCCATTAGTAACTCATTTGAAAACAATGCTGAGTTATCGTAAATTTCGGAAAGGCAACAAAGCAGAAGTTGATGACCTGTTGCGGATTGAGAAGTCTGAGTACCCAATGAGGATCACATATGGCTTTGGCATATGTCATGAGCATCCTGGGACTTTCATTCTGACATATATTAGAAGTTCAAATCCACACCATGAATATATTGGTCTGTATCCAAAGGGGTTTAAGTTCCGCAAGAGGATGTTTGAAGATTTAGATCGTCTAGTGTCCTATTTTCAGAGGCATATTGATGACCCCCATGATTCTGCCCCATCAATACAATCTGTGGCTGCAAGGGTGCCTATGATAACCCCTGGAGCTAGGGTCCCATCTGGTTTTGGAGGTGGGTGGGGTGGCGACTCCAATGATGGGAAACGTAGAGGGGTTAAGGATGGAGATGGTAATTCTGGACGAGGGGCAAGAGGAGGTAAATCACATTTATAAATTGCTTTTTTGTCATCCTTATTTTGTTTTAAAAAAAATCATTTTATTCACTAGGTTTTCTTTCTTCTAGTTAGTTATAAAATTCACTTTTTCACCTGTAGTTAGTTGATGGTAGTTACCGGTTATGAACAAACTTTGTCTTGCTACATTGGAGCTGTCGAAGTAATACTTGTTTCAGAATATTTATCAATCCCTTGCTTCCATTTAAATAAACGTTCTGGAAAACCGCAGTATTGATGTAACTGTTTGCTCATTATTTCAGTGGGTGCAAGTTATTCCTTAGTATATATTATTAACATAGTTTCAGTATCTTAGTTGTTCTTGCTGTTTGGTACACAGGTCGAGGCGATCATAGAGGTGGCAACAATCAAGATGGACACCAAAGTGGTTTGTCAAGGTCTCACGGAGAGGGTGAGAGTGGACGTGGACGCGAGCGAGGTCGAGACTCATATGGTGGTGGGAGGGGAAATAGTAGCAACTATGACGCTCAAGGTTCCGCTCGGGGTTCTCAAAAGTGGGATTCTAAGGATAGCGATAATGGATTTGGTAGTTTTTCTGGTGCCAAAGTCCAGAAGTCTCCTGGCAGGGAAGCATTTCCTACTAGCTGGTAGTGGCTCTGGAGGTGGTTGTGTTGATGCTCCCGGTGGTAGCAGTAGCAATGGTGGTTGGGGAGGTGGTGGTGATAGTTTGGATGTCGGTGTGGACCCTGGAAGTTCTGGTGGGGGATGATGCTACACTATCTTCTGGAATCCTTTCTCATCTCTAGTTGCCTTCTGAATTTTCTGACCAAGCACAGTTTGTACTTTCCCTTTGTTGGTGTTTCGTAGGTTGTCCTTTTTTCATGTTATTGCTGCATCACTTAACTGATTTGTCATTTTGACGGTAGAAATGTGTAGTAAAGCTTAAGGTTTTTGGTGGAACTATAAGATGGTAGAAGCAGGTTATGTTTTCATGTTACCCCTGGGATATATATAACGCTTTTACTTTCACATGAGAAAACGGCTCATTTGCACTTATATTTTATGAAGTAACGGATAGTTATTTGTACTTGGCTCGTGAGTCGTGAGTCAATTTTAAAACAACATACTTATTATCATACGAGTAAGGTTGTGTATTATTCAGCCCTTTTTACTCGTTTAAAGAATAATGAGGAGATTTTTCGGATAAATTGAGGCATGTTTGATGTATGTTTCACATGAGATAATGTTGCAATTACTTGTTACTCATGGACCAGAATAACAGAACAGTGAAGGGCAAAGAAAGTAAATATAAACAGCAGCTTCAGTATCGGCGATTAATGTTGAAACATTAAACCAGCCTTATTCCACTAGATGAGGTTTGTTATATGAATATGACATCTTAAAGACTCTAATCTGGCTTCGCTTTATATCGGTCTGCCATCGTCTGAACTTGAACAGCACACAAGTCGAATGGACTTTGGACACCGGTGGCATACAAGACATCGAACTCAATTGGCACCATTCTACTCCAGATGTAAATGAATTGTTTTCTGCATAGCATATGAATAAGAAGAAAGTACATGCTCCTATAACAACAATATATTTAATGTACATTCACCTAGATTCACCCCAACTCAAACGATCAAAATACTTTAAGCTTTCAGATATTCCTTGACTGCTTGATATTTTCAAATGAGGAGGGCCATTTGTATCAACTTGTTGGCTATAGCACGGGGGTGTTATGTGTATGAGCTAATTTTGATTGGAGAAGTTTTAGCTGCCTTAAGCTGCTTATCTAGAGCAAGGAAAAGTCATTTCTCCACAGAACAAACAAGAAACCTGTGAAGAAATGAAAACAAGTCAAAATCTTGATTCTAGCTCATTATTTATTTGCAATGCATCTTTTTTTGTCAAGAGAGAAATGTTGAATGAATTCACAAACTTTCCGATAACCGGATCAGCCATCGCCTTCTCCTCTCCCTCCTCCCTCTTGAAACCCTTATACACCATATGTGGCCACGGCCTCCTCCTCCTCTTATTACTCCTCTCCTCTTCAAGATCAGTCCCCTACACAAGATGTGCAACCACTGTACTACAAGATCACCATGGTGATCGACTTTTCGATAAAAGGGATCAGGTACGCATAGCCCTATATATTCATTCTATCTTTTTCTGGTTATCCTATCCTTCTGCACATTAAACTATTGTACGAGATTAATCTATGACTATTCACATTGATGTTCTGTTACATATGCTACTTTGTTTTTCATCAATTTTCAAGAATTACGCTTCCAGAATCAGTTCGGGAATCATTACTTAAGAATTAGCATATAGCACTTAACCTTTAAGTCTCAAGTACCTAACGTAGTAACAAATATCTAAATAACATTATATGATCCAATGCTCAACAATATAGAACCACTGTACCATTGAGCTTGAACTCCATTAAGCTTAATATTGGTATTTGGCTCGGTTTGCACTACACCAGGTCGAGCTTTCGAGTAACTTTTTTCAAGCCAAACTGTATCGAGCCTTTGACTTGGCCTTATTCACATGCCTACCATATCCAATAACCATTGCTGGTCAATTGTGCCCATCCATTGGTTCTACTTCAGTCAAGATTTCAACAATATAAAATAATATGTTGTAGTATACTACCCAGCAATATAATTATACATAAATTCCAACAGAGGCAACAAGAAAAAAAGAACTGCCAAAAGTGAAATTCCTACAAAGGAATGGTGAACAAACTTTAAACTCTGCATTTATAAACTGTACCATCATTCACTCGGTGCAAACAATTGAGGACCTTCTGAATACTCAGGTCTTCTTACAGATACTTGCATTGAGTTTCACCAGATTATATGCAGGCTAGAAAGGGAAACTTGAAATATTACAGTTCCCATTGTTTTAGCCTTGCGAGAGAACAAAAAATAGGACCTTTAGCATAAATGAAAAATATATTTACTAAGATCAATGATACTATACACAAGAACAGGAAGCTTTCGAAGTTTCTGATGGTACCAGATATTAACTGATAGAGCTCATGTTGAAGTGTCATTTCCCGTTTCTTCCACGGAGCTGTTACAAGGAGATGAGTTCTTTTCATGTTCATCTTCTTCTGGACACTTACTATGAGCTCTAACAATTTCATAATCCCCTGGCTCACGAGAACTTGAATGTTCGAAGGGCTTCTCTCCAGGTCCACAAAGATCGCAACTTTTAGATCTTTGAAAGCACCAATCATCTGGAACGCTCACAAACTGTGTATCAATAAACTTCCTGAACCGCCTATAATACTCACCAGGTGAGATAATAGTAGGTAATAGATTCTTCGGCACAAGAGAGGATTTAACCCAAGTCTCAAGTTGCTTATCCCAAGTATACTGTCTGAGATAGTCAATGATACCACAAACAAGTTCTTGACGCTCACTATCAACCCCTACAAGTAGAGAATAATCCATCACCTGTATAGCCTAAAACAATACCAGAATTGTTAG
This sequence comes from Echium plantagineum, assembly GCA_003412495.2. Taxonomy (NCBI): domain Eukaryota; kingdom Viridiplantae; phylum Streptophyta; class Magnoliopsida; order Boraginales; family Boraginaceae; genus Echium; species Echium plantagineum. The sequence goes on along the minus strand of CM016561.1, from coordinate 15,046,895 downwards.
CTTTGACAAGTTTGTACATAATCGCCACAGTTGAAAAAATAAATAACAAAAACTTTGGAGTTAAAACTTCACAGATCTCTACATATTTACCTTGAGGAAACTTGTATCATTCCAGTAACCACGCTGCAAGAGTCTTTTTGATTGTCTACTGACATATAGTGGAGAACTGTTCATGTCGTTAACAAAGTTTTGATCTAACAGAACATCTCCCGACCCAATCCCGGAAGTATTAAGTCGGGCATGCAAAGCGCCCTTCAAGTCATAGCTCCTAGTGAAATTCCGCCCAAACGAAAGGTTTTCCATCACCATGACATCATGCCGCGTTTCTTTCCCACTTGTTTGCCTCGCTACGACCTACAAAATGTAGGGATTTGAGAAATAATAGAAAGTAGATATCGTGTGCACACCAAGAACAAGAAAAACAAGGATATCAAGGAGAGAGCTGTAATACCAACCTGGTATATGCCAAGAATTTTAGCAAGACAGGTCTGATTTTGCCTCTCGTAACACTGGTTCATATAGCTAAAATAATCAGGAGCAAATTTTACAAACGAGTCAAACTCAGCCCTCTTTATTTCCTTTATAATGAACCTATCATCAAGAGTTTTCGCAAATATAGATTTACTCTTTCCACCTTTGGCATCCCAGCTCTTGCACCTGCTTAGTGAAGCAATATAATCCACCTCTGATGGACACCATCTGTTCTGTAGTTCACGAAATTGGCTAGCATAAAGACAGATTATAGAGTATTTTGGCTTTCCAGAAATTTTCCCCAGTAAGATTTCTCGGTGCATATCACCTGAATCTAACGACAAATCAACACTCAATTGGCGTGAATCTTCCAAGTGCATACTGGATGAAGCATGGCCATATGAGTCCAAAGAATTGGTGGAAGACCAACGTGAAGATGTAAAGGAGAAAAATCGCGGTAGCATACCAGAACTCCCATTGGCAGAATCATAAAAGGAGTTCTCGCTCTTCATATCTTCACCAGCAAGTAGTCGGTCCTTTGCAAGAGCACATGCAATAATGCTTGACAATTCATTTTCATAGTCCGTCAAAATATAATAATCAGTACCAAGAGGAACATGCAGCTTTGACCCCTCATCAGCGATTATCCTATGTGCCATGCTCTGAAGTGGGAAGCTAAGGACTGAGCTGAATCTGGGCAAAGTATCTCTCCGAAAATTTTCACGAATATCATGCATGCAATGGTTAATAATTTCAGAGAAAGGTGACCAGATGGGGCCTTTGTCGTCTTCTAGCTTTGCACTTAAAGAAGAGGATCTACCCTTCTGATAAATGCTCAAATTAAGGGCAGGAACTGTAGCATTGGTTGTAAGTGGAACTGCCTCCTCCTTTTGCAATTGGTTACCCATAAGAGAACTGTCTTCGGGACAACTTTCAGATCGGGAATGAGAATAATCAGTGACGTCACATTTTGACCCCTGATCCATATTATATAGTTCACTTTCTTGCAGTCCACCCAATACACTTGCCACGTTGTCATTAATGCTTAAAATACTACAGCTCCCAGATGCTTGGTTATCTCCACCAATTTGGATTTCTTCAGATATAAAAGGCTCAATATTAATATGAGAACTATCATCCAAGACTTCATCACCACTATGTCCACCGTTTTCAAACCCACTAAATTCATCTATAGCTTTTGCATCCCCCTCCGAATGAGTTTGCCCCTCTCCCATGTCAATTGCTTTATCTTTGGTCTTGGAAACATCACATGACAACAATGCATGAAGTCGTTGATCCCATACATAAGATTGGACCAGAAGCACTAGCTTCATTCGATTCAAGCATACAAACTTATATACTGCTTCATCTTGATTCTCATTTTGAACAACATTATGTAGTTCAGCCTACCACATGTTTTAAGATGATTAGGATTAGTGAACTAACCCTCTGATACAACTTTAAAAAGGTGGACCATTCTGCAAATTGGTTTAAGTAAAGACTGGACAACCGAAGAAAGAAACTACGTAAATTATCTCTATTGCACATCAAGAAGTGCAACAGTACCACAGAAGAAACTTTGAAAGAAACACGGAATACAGACCCAATGCCTAATCATTTATATGTATCCCATTTTGAGAGAAGGGCAAAAAAAAAAACATATGAGCCAAATGACAATACCTCAAATTGATCTCTTTCTTGATTCAACATCTCCTCAATGTCGGAGAATTCCTTGATTGATCCTTGAATGTTCAAAGTCGCATCTATGAATTTAGGGGCTATTTTCTTCAAAGATTTCTCAATGTCTTGGAATATTTCAACTCCAGTATAGTGAACCTAGATCAATTTTCCATTGGTCACTATTAGAAGCACACAATCATATAACGAAATCACACAATCTACAAAAGAGAGGACTGTAAAGTTGAATATGATACGAAAAGATCTATAAAATACATACATCCTCAAAGTTTTTCTGAAGACAATCTCCTGTTAGAATGCTTCTGAAATCAAGTTTTTGGGGGGGCAGAGACACAGAATATGTTGAAACTGTTGAATATTTGAACATCGCGACCATAGGACCAAAGCTGCATGATTACATAACTTATTAGATGATCTTTCACAAAAGATATGTCATGAAATATTCTAACTCATAAAAATCACTACTGGAGAATAGAGAAATTGCTTCTTTGGCAATTGCTATCATAATATACATTCAATCTAGGTAAAATTTAAGACTTTATAACTCATCTCAGCCGGGAACAATGCCCATATAAATATAGATAGAACTCTGAGTTGTTAGAGACGTAAAGAACAATGTTCCGTGTAATCGAAATTTGCATACCCAAAGAAGTGAAGGAAATCATTGTGAAACATATGCCCACAAAAGGATGGTCCAAGCGAAGAGTTATGTGAAAAGCCAAGCTCCAGAAACTTCCCAAACGATAAGCCACGAGCAGCTGTAGATATCAAAACTCTTTTTGTTGATTGTAAGCTTCCATTATGGAATTTACATTTTCCACAGCGACTCCACATCCAAAGCTTCCCCTCGGTTTCACCAGGCAGACACTTCTCCTCTGGAAGACGGCGAACTTGAATAGTTAGCTGCTTGTTATGATGTGCATAATAAAAAATATGAGCTTCTGGAGAATCACTGCATGCCTTGCACAGGAGGCTCTGTGTAAAAGTAGAGGAAAATGATGTTAGTAATATACTATAGAAGTAATATCTAGGTCGTGCATCATTGGTGTCAACCCCACCAATGGACTAAACAGGATAGGTGACTTGGAATAGGGCACTGAATTGCTTCTGTTTTTAGAAACTAAGAAGAAGACTTCACTCGACAAGCTATTTTATTATATCTATGAGCATGTTTCATAGTTGCAAACTCAAACAGTGTCATGGAAAGACTAACTTGATTGAGTAAATCGTCCAGCAAGAACTTTCCAAGCGGAACATCAAAATTCTGGTAGAACTTGATTCGAGAAAAATGTCTGTGTTCGCACATAGAACCTCTTGTAGCATTTCGAGTTGACACTAAAACCAAAATGCCTTCTGTGTCCAACATTGGGCCAACATCATCCACATTATTATCATTCTGAGTATCTAAAGGGTCGCCGTCACCAACTGAAAAGGAATGTGGCTGATCAATATCCTGCACCTTCTCTTTACTAGACAATACCTTTGGTTCTTCATCAAGATGGCCTTCTAACTTCAGGGAACCAGCAATTTGCGTCTCATCATCAAGAAGGGGGATTTCACGGTCAGGAAATTTTTCATCAATGGAAGTTTTTGTGTCCAATATATCCCCAGTGCTCGCTGATGAAGGATGTGATTGCTCAGCATCAAGTGTCTCTTCTACTGGTGAGGAATGAGAGATTTGAACCTCATTCTCAACACTGAGGGTATCATGATTAAGAATCTTATCACCAATGAAATTAGGGAATCCGGATCCGTTGAGTGGGTTATAGGGATCAAATGAAAATGTAGAAGAAACATTCACTTCCCCAGAGCCAACAGTTTTGATTTGTTGACTGGGTAATGCTACATTTCCTATCTCCCTGATTCCAATGGTGGAGAACATTGCCCTTTGATCCAGAAGAAAAGAAGTCTCAAGCATAATGTGATATGCCATGACAACAGAACAACGTACAACATATTTGACTCTCTTCAGAACATCACTGTCAGCACCCTTTAGCAAGATCTGTATAAAACAAATTTATACTAATTTTGGTTATACATACCACCAATGCATATCACAGCATTGAAATAAAAGAGAAAAAAAATTGACCTGGGGGAAGGACATTTTTATTGAAATTAATGAGATGATGAAACTTACTGAACATCCTCGTCGTGTAGGACATCCCTCCAAGAACATCAAAGTCTTACTGGGTCTTTTCCCACCTTCATCAACTGGAGCATGCTCTTCTAAAAACTTCTCAAAATAGAATGAATCGCACTGCCTGAGCTTTTGAGGTACAGGTGATTCAGAAGATATTATGGGTGAGCCAGTACAGCGAGCAATACGCTCCAATCGATGTAGCTTCATATCCAAGACTAGTGTCATCCCTTTTGCGAGAATATACTCTTGTATGTCGCGAGACACGGCTTTCTCCACCATAATTACATTTGGATGGTACATTTCTATCATCTCAACTATCCTAGTTTGGATGTCCACCTCCTACGAATCACAAGAATTATTAAGTAACAAAGTCATGGTTATAAGTTGTTGCTAACAGGCAAGTATTTAGTTACCTGTTGTTGCATGGATTTTAATGAGGACAAACCACTTGAAGAGAGACCAAGAGCACCTTGAATCAACAAAATTTTTGGATGTTTATACTGCGCTGGCATACGTTTGTGAGCAGCATGCTTCTTGAATACCAAACCTCTCACTACTCGACTGTAAGATTTAAAAGAGGATAATATGGAAATTAGAACAAAAAACAAGCATACAGACCATTATTTTTTTAACAAAATTAGACCATGGTTGCCTTCTACTACCGAACTCGCAGCAGAACTCTCCCATCCCCTTCCTCACTTTGCCCCCACCCCCGATCATAAATTTAGTCATTAGATTACTACCTTTGAGTGCATGAACCAGTTGCGATGCACTTGATCTTTACATATCCATTGGGATCCACTGCCTTCAACTTGTTATAGTAGGGCTTTATATATGAGGCCGCCTGCCAGGAAAGTGAAGTTACTATATTCTTCCAGCTATGACCAGCCTTTTCTGATTCTTCAACACCCACAGTTTTAAGAAGTTGACCAACAAAGGTCTTGAACTTTCCATTCATCACTTTCTCCAATGCCCTTTTCTTTTCTTCTTTAGCTTTAAAAGTTGCACTACCTACATCTTCCAAGCTTCCTAAAGAATCTGCCTCCTTCAGTTTTACATCGTCATTGTATTCATTGTCTTCATCATCATCGTCATCATAATTGAACCCACTGCCTATAACATCATCTTCTTCGCTAGGTTCTGGGGGTAACCAAAAGTGGGCATCAAATTCGTCATTAGTAGAAGATGTTTCACTGTTATCTGTCACATTAATATTCTCTCTTTCTGGACCAACAGAACCCTCTATTTGATTGCTATCACTTTTTATCAATTCAAAATCAGCGGTACTGTCGCCGTTTTCTATTGCAACCAGAGTTTTAGAAGGATCAACTTTATTTTCCTGTGGACGTACAACGGAACTATCCTCTTCAGTGCTAGCAGTACTGCATTCCTCCAGGCCACCTCTAAATGGCAGACAAAACCAATATCAGAATAAAATGGGCTTGCATAGTAACAATATGACGCCTACAACATTTTGCTGGATCCTTCTGTCATAAATCATAAATTAATACTGGTGAGGGAAAGGAGTTTACCTTTGGTATGAAATAGCATCAACAGACACGTCACCTGAAAGTGTGCAGTGAAACAAAATGATTCAACATGTATCAAACAATAACTTCAATGAGTCAATGCAAGAACTATTAGGAGTGAGTGTGTACTGTAATTAGAGACTGAGCTGGCACTACTACTCAGAGAAGTAGCTGGACTGATTGATGGTATTACCCCAGGATTTGAATCCTCTAGCTTAACATCTTGTTTCCTATGACAAATTTCACAAGACTCAACAGTCTCACCATGATTTGTTGTAACATCACTCTCCTGCTCCTTGGTGCAGTTTTCTGAATCCATTGACTGTGGTCCACAACAATGGCACATGTTATACCTACTTCAGGATCTCCTGAAACCAGTTTGCTGAAATTAGATAGAACAAATGGACATCTGACGACAACTATGTATTCAAATGAAAACAAGTCTGCCAAAGAAAATGAACCCATCTGCACATAATTGGTTGATATCAATCTCCAAGTCCAAGATCTAATGCTGGTTTGTAACGAAGATAGGAAACACAAAAAAGAAAATCCCAAGGATGACATATCCAAAAGAAAATGATTCTAATGCTTATAATCCATTAGACAGTTTAGTTTAAACATACCAATTTCTAACAGTATCTCAACTGATATACCATAGTCATTCCGGGGGACGTCTTGTGGTATGTTCTTTATAACAGGAAGAGAAAAGAAAATCACAAATTGTCCATTTCAAGATGCACATAACATATTCATGACATCAAGTGCAAGAAATCATGATGGCCATCTGAGTCAATATAACCTTCTTAAATTGCATTCGAGTATATTTTCTATCAGAATCACATTCAACCTCCATGTTCTTTAATTTATCCTATTTCTTTTCGTAAGTAAACTAATTGGACTAATAAATCGGGAATCTACACTTCAATTCATCCTATTGCTGTCCATAAGCTAAATACATCTATAACTCATAACTGAAATTAAATTTCAAAACGAAGCCCCAAATCTCTATCCGGGAGTGATATTTCAGAAAACTATATTAAGTAATTATCCAAACAAACACAAAATTCGAAACTAAATTTCCAAAAATCAGAAACCAACATCTCTAAGTTGACTAACCAACATTCTTGTTACCAATTTGACCTTAGGAAACTTCACATATATATTACTTCCTAGTATAGTATATGAAATAACATCAACAAGAAATAGTCGGATAAACATATTTCCAAATCCAAACAATGTTCAAGTATGCACAATTCATAATTGAATAATCAGAATAGTCAATAAATCTATCTGTATAATCTTTATAGTTAAACCAAAATTATAAAGTACTAAACTTTACAAATAAAAGAGAAGATCAATTTAATTTTAAAAAATACCCAAAAATAAGCAGAACAAAAACCTTAAATCTTCACATAAACCAAGATCAAGAATTAGGAAAACCAAGGGGTAGGATTAACTTACAGTCAAAGCAATCCAATTAACAAGTTTATGGACTTTCTTAGCATCAAATTGTTTTCTTTTTGCATGCCCTTTTGCAGTTTTGCTGTGAAATCAAAGAAAAGAGTTGAAAAATACTTGAAATCTTGAAGAATATTTGAAATCTTGAAATGTTGAAAGAAAGAAAAAAAGAGATGGAAAGAGGAAGCAAGAGTATTTGTTGTCTTGGTATTGGGTCCCACTATATTTATTTGTTTTTTTTTTTGTTAAATTAGCGATGTATTAATACTTAAGATGTCAAAAATATACAATGAGGGGCTTGAAGCATCATCACCCGAATCAGTGGGTTATCTGCCAGGCCAAATTACATTTGATCAAACCAAGAGCAAAAAGCCCAACTCAGCCTAATCCAAATAGAATAACCCTAGCCCACTGGAAGTCTATATATGAAGGGAAAAACCCTAATGCTCTCAGATGCTTCACTTCCGCCTTAAATGAAACCTACTTCATTTAAGAATCCTTAGAATGCAGAACGACCCTCTCTTCCTCCTTCTTCACAAACAGAGATTGCCCTCCCCTATGTTTCTTGGAATCTTCCGGGAAGATAGAGCACTTCGCACCTCTTCGCTGAGTAGAGATCCAAACTTCTCTCTTGGCCAAAGAGTGAGATGCATGTTTGTTTGTGAGAAACTCCACAAAAAGACCCCACAGAAGCTTCAATTACTCGTTCTTTCTTCCCGCAGACCTTCACCACTGGGACCAAGGTCCCTTAAAATCCATTTGGCAGATCGGATAACACATACCCACTCTCATCCCCTACTACACAGCCACCCTTAGAATGCATTTGCGACTCTTGGGGTCCTCCATGAAGACCACCGTTTCTCCTATGCGGATCTGAGAAGAAACCGAGTTGCATGCTGGTGGAGACGATTTAGTCACCCCCCAAAGGAGGCCGTGCTTGGTTGAGGAGGAGAGGCGCCGATCTATGTGCCTCCAGAAAATGGGTGGCAAATTGGAGTGTCTCTTGGGGAGATCTACATGATCCATCCCAATAAAGCTTGTTTCGTTGATTCCAATGGTCCCAGAGACAGGTAATCCATAGCTTAAACTTGTCTTTTGGGAGTTTTAGTCTCATAGCCTCGTAATATTCTATGAAGTTTTGTGTTGTGTAGTCAAACTGTGGCAGTTTAAGAAGCTCCCTGAGTTCCTTAGCATACTTGCATGTGATAAAAATGTGGTGCACACTTTCGTTCTCTGTTTTACAGAATAAACATTTTGGACATACATCCATTTTCCGTTTGATCATGTTATCCTTAGTTGCCATTCTGTTATGCATCATTTTAAAAATGCTGTGCTTGACCTTTCCTGGGAGCTTGAGTCTCCACAAATGTGAAAAATTTATGTCTCGAGCTCCGCCATGACTTGGCTCTGGTTCAGTTGATATACTAATCTGCTGAATGTGCCAATATGCGGATTTAACTGTAAAAACTCCCTTTCCTTGCGGCTGCCATTTAGGTAAATCTGATAAATCTAGTCGGTTAAGAGGGATCTGAACGATTGCCTCCGCATCAACTTGGTAGAAAAGCGCATTAATAAGGCTTGTATTCCACACCCCAATCTCATTATCGATAAGATCAGCAACAGTTAGATGTTGTAAATGTGCTGGACTTGGTGTAATTACATGCCCTGAATCAGTATGATAGACCCACTTCTGTTTCCATATATTTATGTCTCGGCCATTACCTAACTCCCATTTTATTCCTTGTTGTATGAGGTCCCTTGTTGATAGGATGCTCCTCCAGGTATAGCTCGGCTGATTACCCAGTGATGCCGTCCAGAAAGAACCCTGAGGGAAGTATTTTGCCTTGTAGACCCGTGCCAGGAGGGAGTCCGGTGCCGAAACTATTCGCCAGGCCTGTTTGCTTAACATAGCCTGATTGAAAGCCCGAGTATCCCGAAAGCCGAGGCCCCCGTCTTCTTTAGCTTTACATAAAGTAGACCATGATAACCAATGTATTTTCTTTTTGCCTTCAGAATTAGAACCCCACCAAAAATTAGATAGTATAGAGTTGATTTCATTGCAAATGTGCTTTGGCAACATGAAACAGCTCATACTGTAAGTGGGGATAGCTTGTAATACTGATGAAATGAAAACCTCCTTCCCCGCTGTAGATAAGAGCCGAGGCTTCCAGTTATTGACTTTGGATTTCACCCTCTCGACGAGATGGGTGAAAACCTCCTTTTTCGAGGATCCAATTGTCGATGGAAGGCCAAGGTAGTTACCATGCGAAGGCACCTCTGGAATGCTTAACAAGTCAGAGATAGCCTTCCTGGTTACCCCTGAGACATTGGGGCTGAACAGAATTGTGGATTTCTGAGGGCTGACTAATTGGCCCGACCAATTCTGATAAGTTGTTAAAACCTGCTTGAAGCATGATGCCTCCTGAATCGTAGCCTCTCCCACTAAAAGTGTGTCATCCGCAAACATAAGGTGAGATATGGGATCCATATCTCCAAACTTGATCCCTTTTAGGTCCCCACAGTAACACGCCTGTTTCAGTAAGGAGATCAAACCCTCTGTACACAAAATGAAAAGATAAGGGGAGAGTGGGTCCCCTTGTCTAAGCCCCCTCCCTGGTCTGATGTAGCCTGTTTGGTCCCCATTGACCAACAAGGAGTAGGTGACTGATTCAACATGACTCATGATGAGGTTAACCCAATGATCATTGAAGTCGAACTTAATCAGCATTGCTCTCAAAAAAGCCCATTCGATCCTATCATAGGCCTTCATCATATCTAGTTTAATGGACATATATCCCAAGGGACCTCTCCTCTTCTGTTTGATAGAGTGATGAATCTCATATGCGAGCAGTATATTGTCCGTGATGAGTCGATTGGGCATAAAAGCACTTTGAGACTCTGAGACAAGAGACGGTAGAACTGATTTCAAACGATTCGCTATCGCCTTTGCTATGATTTTGACATTTGTGTTACAAAGAGCAATAGGGCGAAACTGGGTCATAGAAATCGGTTTAGGGACTTTCGGAATGAGGGTAATTAAAGTGAAATTGAGCTTCTGGAGTCGGACCCCTTCATTCAACGCTTGCAAACCCATCTTTGTTACATCGGCACCCACAATTTCCCAGAAGTGTTTGAAAAAGGATGCGGGCATCCCATCTGGGCCCGGTGATTTCGACCCTTCCATAGAGAAAAGGCTGTGCTTAATATCTTTGTCCGTGAAGGGGTGCTCCAGAAGCTCCTTATCTCTGGGTCCCAACCGCGGAGTGCACATCTGGTTTAGCATATCCAAACCTAGACAAGTCTGGGAAGTAAACAGATGGGAGTAAAAGTCCACTGCAAGAGAGTTTATCTGCTCCCTTCCCCTGTATACGACTCCCTGGTCGTCCTGTAGTTCCAGAATGGTATTGGAACGACCCCTTTCGACTGATAACGCATGGAAATAGGCAGTATTACGATCTCCCTTCACCCTCCAGAGATTCCTGGAGCGTTGACACCAATAGATCTCATCCGCCTCACGTAGTCTGTCAATATCTTTGGCCAAGATACAGGCTTGCCCCTTTGAAGAGTTAGTGATGGTGTTCTGTTGGAGAGCATCAAGCTGATGTTGCTTCTCCTGGATGCATCGTCTAACATTTCCCAAGGATTCTCGTTTCCATTTTAGAAATCCAAGTCTGGTGTTTCTAATACTTTCAAAGACTTGGCGACCAGGATCTATATGAGCCTCCTTGGTCCAAGCCTCTTGAACAACTGTTTTTGTTTCCTCAAAAAGGCACCACCCATCTTCGAACCTGAACCTTGGTTTAGGTCTAACCATTTCTGTTGTCGGATTATTGCATCGGAGCAAAATAGGTAAGTGGTCGGAAGAATTGGTAGTAAGATGGGTCAGTGTTGCCTGGGGAAAAAGACTATTCCATCCTTTGCTAGCAAGACTTCTATCGAGTCTTGCTCTGGTAGAGAATGGAGAGAGACAAAATTATTGCACCATGTGTAAGGAAAACCAGAGAATTCAATATCAAAAAGCCCGCAGTCACGCACCACTTGGCGGAAATTTTCCATTTGCCAATTGGGGCGACGACGAGTAAGGGAAACATATTCACTATCATTACATACTTCATTAAAATCCCCTAAGAAAACTGTAGGTAAAGGGGATATAATTACATAAAAATCTAAGTAAAGACCAAGACAATTTCCTTCTCCTAACTTCATGATGTCCGTAGAAACCCACCAGCCTCCATATTGGCACTTCACCATCTGTAACCGTAGCTTCAATGTGGTGAGAGGAGTAGGAAGTCACCTCAATCTCAATTGACCTATCCCAAAACAGAGCTAGTCCCCCCTTGCGGCCCTTGGCATCGACTACCAAAGCATTTGGTTTTTTTATTTTTTGCTTAATGAAATCACACTCCTTCGAATTTAACTTCGTTTCAATTAAAAAAACAATCCTTGGTTTATTAGAATAAATCAAGTCAACTAGAGAACGAACTGCTCGAGGGTTTCCCAGCCCTCGGCAGTTCCATGCCAAGATATTCATTCTTCTCGGCCGGACTGCTCCGCAGTCTCGGCCGTTGGAGAATGTGAATCAGAAGTGTCCAATCCCTCAGCAGAAAGCGACATCTTCTTGGTAGGGGAATCACAACCCTTTGGGCGCCCATAAGGATGTTGGCGCTTCTTGGAGTTCACAATGTATCTATCGGCTTTATGTCGATCCCGGAGAAGTTTCCCTTTCATCTTCAGGTCAGCCCTCTCTGGTTTTGGAGTAGCCTTTGAGGCAGCTTGGAAGTCAAAGAACTTCAGTGTCTCCAGTAACCCCCCTCCCTGGGACTCGAAACCCAATTGGGGCTCTTCAAGGTGCGTAATGGGTTGGGTCAAGGGGATCCCATCACCCGCATCAGGTTTGGATGATTCCCCTATTTTAAAATGGGGGAGGTTACTAAACTTGGTACAAAAGTCGCTAGTAATTAAGTCACCAGCTTCATTACTCTTTAATAGTGACTGTTGACCAGGTTTGAAAACCCCAGCATTAAGAGCCATTGAAACAGCGGGTTGGTCAAGCATTAACTCGCCAGCATTAATATCCATTAACTGCGAATTTTGACTAATCAAAGACGGAGTTAAATGCACCAGTTTTGCACCCGCTGTATGGTTCGAGGGCCTGAAACCCGGTGGTACCGCAGGGGCCTCCAGGGCCCGATCAGCCTCCTCCCTTTCCTCCAATGTAGCCTGATCCGTGGGAAGTTGCCAACGGTCCTCTTCCTCTATGAGACTGGCTTCAGTCAGTCGCAACTCTAGCCACGATCTCTCCAGGGGAGCCTTAATTCGTTCACTAATCCTAACCATAGTCTTTGGTTCAACTCCCGCGGGGATCAGAGGACAGTTCCGTAGCAGATGGCCAATGAAACCACAATGAAAACATAGCATGGGGAGCCTTTCATATGACACAGAACTGTGGATGTTCTTGCCACCAAAATTAAGAGGTACCCTGGACTTGAGAGGCCGTAAAACATTGACCGTAACTCTAGCACGCAAGAATTTCTTGCCAATTTTGTCTCTCCTAAGTTCCACCATCTCGCACTTAAGGAAAGCCCCTAGAAGTTTAGAGGCAACCTCCTTGGTGAGATATTCTCCCGTGAGTCCTCGGATCTGGACCCAAAACTTGCACTCCTCATACTGGAGACTCTGAGGATCCTCCCCTTGGACCCATTCGCGTAAAATGAGGAGGTTGTTATCAAAACACCACGGTCCCGCCTCTAGCACACGTTGTTTTGTTTCCAGATCAGGGAAATAAACATGTAGGAGGGGACCTTCAATGCGATTAACCTTGATGTCCTTACAGTTCCAGGCTTTGGTCATCGCCGCAATGAAGCCTTGGGTACTCACAAAGCCAATTTTTCAGCGCATGAACTTTAACATACAGGGATGCCGAACATTCCAGAATTCCCGTAATAAGATCAAAGTCCTGCAGTTCAATTCCACTGGCCGCATCTTCTGCGAGTCCACACTCAATCAAACCCTTGAGGTATTCCGCATCCATGGAGAATCGTTTGAATAAAACTAGAAAAAATTTATGACAAGAAAAGAACCACAGCCAGGAGTGTTTAACAACCAGAATGAGAGAGGGGGATTGAGAGTGAGTGAGCCATAATAAGAGAAGGGCCAAGGTATATATAGCCATCCAGGGACGACTTTGTGTGGCATAGCGCCATGAATGAGAGGAGATAATCATTCAAATCTGATTTCCGATTGACTAAAAGGAGGGATCTGGAGTAATGGAGGAGGAGGAGAGATTGAAGGGCCAATTACGGTAGCAGTTTGACCAAACTAGGGGAGGTCAGACTGGGAAGGAAACTCTAAAGACAAGCTCTAGAGAGAATTTTGCTCTAGAGAGAATTTTGCTCTTAGAGAGAATTTTGCTCTAGAGAGAATTCTTCTTTTCCTTTTTCACTATATTTATTTGTTGAAGTTGACAATTTATATGTTTTAAGTTTACAAAGTTGTGTAGTGTATCCCTGTTTATATAAGATTTTTATGGGTATATAAGTACAGTAAAAATTATAGATAAAAATTGAATTATAATATCAACTTTAATATTTAATAAATTTGACTCTTCGATAATATAGTATTTACAATTTTATATGTTACTCCTTCCATTTGAAAATAATAGACTTGTTAAGAGTTGGAGTCGAATTTGAACCACAAATTATTTTTATTATTATTTTTTTAATACCAAATTAATAAATAAGAATAGTGCATTCATGTGAGAATTTAAAGGATAACCTGTAAATTTATTTAATAAATTTTATATAATAAATAATTGTAAGTAAATTATAAATTATTCACACAAATTTTATATTAAATGCTTAAGTATTACGCTTAAAAAATTAGACTAGTAGACTTAATACTACAGTATATATTATAGATACGTTTATTAAAATCTAACATATTAAGCAATAATCTAACTCATGCAAGAATATGTGATATATTCTCTCCATCTCATAATACTTGGCCTATTCCAATTTATCAATTTCAAAAAGTTTGACTATGTATTTCATTAGCAATTAAAAAATAATGTGTGAGAGTTTGTTAGATTTATCTCAATATATATTTTTTAAAATATTAAATTTTTATTATTTTTACGCTATCAAGATTAAAAATATTTATATTTTAAATCATATATTATCGACGGTAAAAAAGTCAAATGATCCAAATATTTTGGAATGGGGGAAGTACTTTTGTTTTAATAAGTTTAATTTATTAATCGCAAGTCATAATTGAAGTTTTGCATAAGTTGTGCTTATAATTTGCAAATCTTTACTGCGATGATTGATTAAAATGTTGACAAATGGCAATTAAATGTTTAAGTTGGCATGAAAATCTCGAAGATTTAATAGTCATATAATATTTGATTCAAATTTCTATCAAGGGATTTTAATTAAAATTTTATTTGTCTCATAATTTATTCTAAAAATTTATATGCTTGCTATTTATAATCCATTATATTCGTTTCATCACTAATTAAAAAAAAATTGCTTGAAAAGCCAATTATTTAGGAAGTTAGTGTCAATATTTCCATCAAAATGTTTTGATGTTAATAAGGTACGTGTTTTATTGTCTAATGTGTACGACTATTTAGAGTGAATAAGTTTTCTTCGTGTGGATGTAAAGATTCCCGCGTGTAACAATTATTTGACGTTTATTGGACATTTGGACCTATATATTTTGTTGAATTATTGCTCTATATACTACATTAATACATGATTTACCTAATGTCAGTTGTTAGATATATTAATATTCAGATAAGGTTGGTACGACGTACAAATATAAAAAACCTATTTTTAGAAATATATTTTTCATATCAATTTGGGAATCTCATTTGAAATCATTTAAATAAAGTTAGTCATATTAAACAATCGGTCACATACGATTCATACAAATCTAATATCCGATCTATACACGTTAATAAGAGTCGATAGTATTACAGCTATTACAATAGTCACGTAAGTCACGTCTCTTGCTCGATCTCTTGCTCCTATAATATTGAAATATTGCATATTTTATAACCGCAATAATGCCAATAAATAGTACCAATATCTTAAAAAAATTATCCATCTTGTGGGAACTGAAGTCACCTAAAAATTGCAATTCATCAAAAGCCATCATGAAGAGTTTTAATCAATATATTTTAAAGTTGAATTTCGAAAAATTACATAAAATATGCGAATTACATCGTACCTAAAAAGTTTTAGGTTTCTAGTATCCACTAACTAATGAAGCGGCGAACATGAATGTAAAATGTACTCCATTAGTC